>OY755038.1:162743316-162948316 GCA_963576565.1 Aspidapion aeneum | reverse complement strand
ATCAAACGAAAGGTAATTGAGTTTGGAGTTTAATAAAATATATTTCAGTTTTTAGTTATATTAGCTCATACGTACACTATAAGTATAGTACCTAGTGTGAGCTTAGGTGCCCATAGATTGGCAGAGTATTTTTATAAAGCTTCACTGACACATGAATTATTTTCCAATTCTAATTAAGATATGCTTGTCAAGCGTTTTTATCGTTCGCTTTTTACACTTAAAATATTATAAAAAGTTAAAAAGACGTGTCTGTGGCGGCTCTGCTACAGAATAGCGCCTTACAAAATAGCGCTGCTTCAAAATGGCGCTGCCACAAATTAGCGCTGCTACAAAATAGCGCTGCTACAAAATAGCGTGCATCAAAATAGCGCCAACAAAATAGCGCTGCTACAAAATAGCGCGCATCAAAATAGCGTTGCTACAAAATAGCGCTGCTACAAAATAGCGCGCATCAAAATTGCGCTGCTTCAAAATAGCGTCTTATAACTTACCACTCCCGGTAACCTCATTCTAACATATATTTACAAAAAAAAACTTTTCCCCGGGATCCTAGAGGGTGTGAAACCAAACCGAACCGAACCGGCATCCTAGAGGTTGTGAAACCAAACCGAACTAAACCGATACTTCGATTCGGTTCAGTTCGGTTCAGTTTTGTTTCACACCCGCTATGATCCCGCGAAAGAAGTCAGGGAAGTTTTTTTTTTGAAAAAATATGTTAGAAAGAGATTCCTTAGTCAAACAGTTGCTGTTTTTAATAATGCTTTTTGAGCGCGTTTTTGATGCGCGCTATTCTCCCGGTAACCTCATTCTAACATATGTTTTCAAAAAAAAAACTTCCCTGACTTTTTTCCGGGATCCTAGAGGGTGTGAAACCAAACCGAACCGAACCGGCATCCTAGAGGTTGTGAAACCAAACCGAACTAAACCGATACTTCGATTCAGTTCGGTTCGGTTCAGTTTTGTTTCACACCCGCTAGAATCCCGCGAAAGAAGACCGGGAAGTTATTTTTTTGAAAAAATATGTTAGAAAGAGATCCCTTAGTCAAACAGTTGCTGTTTTTAATGATGCTTTTTGAGCGCGTTTTTGATGCGCGCTATTTTGTAGCAGCGCTATTTTGATGCGCGCTATTATGTAGCAGCGCTATTTTGTAAGGCGCTATTTTGATGCGCGCTATTTTGTATCAGCGCTATTTTGTAGCAGCGCTATTTTGTAGCAGCGCCATTTTGTAGCAGCGCTATTTTGTAAGGCGCTATTCTGTAGCAGCGCTATTTTGTAAGGCGCTATTTTGATGCACGCTATTTTGTAAGCGCCATTTTGTAGCAGCGCTATTTTGTAGCAGCGCTATTTTGTGGCAGCGCTATTTTGAAGCAGCGCTATTTTGTAGGGCGCTATTCTGTAGCAGAGCCGTCTGTGGCTAGTCATCTTTTAGCATCTTGTCGCACATGGACGCCTGGGCGTCACTGCTACACTTATTAGTCTAGTTTCCCACACAACCTTAGCGAAAATTTTTTAATATTTCATAGTAATCGAGTTAATAATTAATTAAATAGTTGATTTTTTTAAATAATTAGGTATTAAGTACATCAAGAGATCAAAACATAACACGACATAAAATAGACTAAAATGTTAATATTACAGTACATAAAAGAAAGTAGATACAACATTATCAAAAACATATTAAAAGAATATAAAAAATAACAACCAACAACTAAAAAATACAAAGTTTAGTAAGTAGGAACTAGGCTAAAATACCATAAAATAGTCAAAATAGTAAAAAAAAACAAAATATATAGAACCTTTCACAATATTAAAAATATTAGAATACAAACATTAATAGAAAATAAAATTTTGAGAATTACAGTAGGCTAAAATATTATAAAATAGTTAAAACCTAAAATTTCCTACCTAGAGGAACAAGAAAGATAAACAAAACCATTTGGGAACTCCCACAATGTCCAGATCTTGACAATTTTATTTTATTTTGTTTTGTATGGGGGAACAATGATATAATATGATATAATATAAGATCGTTATAATAAAAAGACAATAAAATTTTACCCATAAAATTCTACAAGATTGTAGTATGCCTTTTTAATTAGGAATTCCTTAAGTTTTTTACGAAATTTTTGGTAATCATTTTGGCATTTAATTTGGTCTGGCAAATAATTGAATATTTTAATACCTTCGTAAATAATTGAGTTTTTTGTTAAGCTAGATTTTGGGATAGGCCGAGGTAAGTTATGGAAAGAAATTCTTTCAAAACCTTAAAACCTTTTAAACACGAGACACGCTGTTTCCAAAATAAATATGCTTGGTACTGTCAAAATACTTTCCTGTATAAAAAGTGGTTTACAGCTCTGTCTACAGTCAACTTGGCAAAGATACCTTAGGGCTCTTTTTTGTAAGACAAAAACAGACTGTACATTTCGTAAAGTTGCATAGCCCCAGAATACGTGTTTCTTGCCATATGTTTGCCAAGTTCCTGCCGTATGCTTTTATCAATGTAGCAAGCCTGTGAAAGTTTACTGTTTAGTGTTTGAATATGCTGTTCAAATTTTAAATTAGCATCTATATAAAAACCAATAAATTTAACGACGCTCTTTTCCTCTAAGACGCTTTCATTCAGTGTTACACTCTCTAAGTTGCATTTTAAAGAAAGAATATTTGTTTTTGATACAATAAACACTAACCGGTTACAGTCACACCACTCTTTTACGATAACCAGGTCTTGCTCTATAATGTGTGCTAGAACGGAAGCGTCCTTGTGCTTCCACAAAATTGTGGTATCATCCGCGAAAATGAAAAAAGTCCAGAAATAGCCAATGAAGCCAGATTATTTATGTATAGCAGGAAGAGGAGCGGCCCAAGCACAGACCCTTGTGGGACGCCATGTGTTCAATTATTGAGATCTGAATCGTTTTTGTTATTCAATCTTACAAATTGGCTTCTGCCAGCTAGGTAAGACCTAAACCACTCCAACTCCCTACCTTTGATTCCATAATGGCTCAATTTGCGCAGCAGTATCCGGTGATCGACACAATCGAACGCCTTAGAAAAATCACAAAACACTGCTGCGGCCCTCTCACCATCATTTAGGCTCAAATATAGTTTTTCCAGAAAAGAGAAAATGGCATTATTGGTACTTTTCTCTTTTTGAAAACCAAACTGTGAAGAGTTAAGTATTTTATTTTTATCCAAGTATTCAAACAGCCTAGTTTTAACAATTCTCTCTATAATCTTTGAAAGCGTATCACCGCCTTTAAAAATTGGTACAATTATTGCTAGTTTTAGACTGTCAGGAAAGATACTAGTAACAAATGAGTAATTTATGCATTCGGTAAGTGCATTAAGGGCATCACCTGGGAGATTTTTAAATATTTTAAGGAATAAGTCTCTATTCCAAAAGAATAGTCCCTTTTAATATTTTTTATCACTGTAACTACTTCGGCTTTATTAGTTGGCGCCAATAAGAACCTATCCGAGTATGAATTTTGGGGCAGAAAATGCAGGGGATCTTTGTCTGATTTAAGTTCTCCTGTGAGTTTTCGGGCAATACTACAGTAATAATTGTTAAGGTTCTCAGGGTTTATATTTATATTGTTAAATCGTTTTGGTATCTTTCCACGCAGCTCATTTATAATTGACCAATACTCTTTAACTGAGTTTTTTGCATTGTCTACTCGTTGTTTGTAGTGTTGTTTTTTGCTGACCGAATAGTTCGTTTGTAAATTTTTCGATATAACCGAAAGTATATGTTGAACCAATCTGAGTTGACAAATTTTTTCATAGTATGTAATAAGCGAAGATTTTTTCCTGATACTCTTAATCCCTTTGTTATCCAAAATTTTTTACATTTGGTTTTTAGTTTTCGAAGAGGAAAACTTAAATTAAAAATATGTTCAACGGTTATCTGAAAAGTTTTAATTGGTTCATCTGAAAGTGGTATATTTCCCCAAACAATATTTTCAGCCATATTTCTAAATGTTTTAAAATTATTAGAACTGAACACCCTGCTCATCTTTGTCACTCTTTTGTTTCCTTCTGATTCCAAAATTATCTCTGCAGCAATTGCTTCGTGATCAGACATTCCTGAAGCGTAAACCTTACATGATATATCACTTTATTCGATGTTGCTACAAACATAATCCAGGATTGTCCGAGAATGGCTCGTTTGTCTAGTAGGCTCATTCACAAAGACCTTTAGATTAAAATAGGTAAGTAAGTCAATCAGTGATTTTGTGTATCTGGAATCTTTATCTTGAAAATCGATGTTCAAGTCGCCTGTTAAAATAATTTTGGATGAAAGAAAAAATTGTGACAATAGAAGTTCCAGTGAATTTAAAAACTCTAGTGGATTTCCCGAGGGTGGTCGATAAACGCAGATAACGTAAACGTTAAGTTTTTTAATGCGAATTACACAAAATTAATTGGTTAATTTGTGTTGAATATTCTTCTATATTAGTAATTTGAAAACAATCGCTAAAAGTTTCATGTGCCAGATTCATTGTTCCCCCATAACCATTCTCAGGACAATATTTTGATATCACATTATATTGCGGAATGAAACAGACTTCATCCTCCGTTAACCAGTGTTCCGTTAATAGAACAAGAGATGGCATACCAACTTCTTCAAGCGATACAAATAATTCGTCCAATTTATTTCGCGCAGATTGTATATTCAACAAGAAAAGTAAAAGCTTATTTTTAGTTTTATAATTCTGTATTTTTAAAATAATTACGTCGCTCTTTGGTCTAAAAATTAATGCCTATAAATGTGGAGATTTTTTCCGCTATTTTAATTTTGGCAAAGCTTTTAGGATTATTTTGGTAAAACGTAAAGGAGGATAAATTTAAAAATGAGTTTAAATTAATAAAAAAATATGAATTTGTATTAATTCTAGTAAAATCAAAAAGCCTAATATTTGTTTCATCAATAAACCTGTTTAGTATTAATCTGTTTTGCCACAAAGGAATAGAAAAAATAATCAAATTGGTCTTAACTCCAACCTCTTGCAAACGGTTAAATACTGACGCGTCGATCTTAGCTCCATCCCTGGCATTTTGTAAACCTCCGCTAACGATAACAAAGTCGTTTAAATTGAACCCTTTGATTAGTTCGCAGATATCGGCAGTGATTCCTTCTAATCGAGCGTAATTTTTTACAAATGTAATGATATTGTAATTTTTTTAGATTTTGATGTTTGTCTAAGAATTTGTAAAGGTTATTTACAGAACTATCTCCAATTACAAGCATATTATTTTGCTTTGCTTTAGTTGTTTCTTTTGAGTTTTTTTTCTACCAACTCTACATTTTTCCGTACAGAGTTATATTTCTGTTGGATTTCTTGCTGGTTTTCCTCCTGTTGGTTAGAAGTGTTGCTTTTCATCAGAAATAGCTGTTTTTGTGCATCTTTGTATTTTTCTATGTATATCTCCTTCGTTTTAATTAATATCTGCGCGTCACTCTTTAATGATGTTATCTCCCCCTTAAATTCCGTAGCCTGTGTCAACAAATCATTCATTTGCTTTAAAAGATCTGAATTTTCCTTTTTTAAATCTAAAATTTCGTTCTTCTGTTTCTCTATTTCACCTCTAAAGTTTTCTTCAGCTATAAAAACTTCGTCCTTAAAATCGACCGTGGCTCTCAGTTTTCTTTTAAGGCATTCATTAATTTCTTGTTTTTCTCTTTTTAAGTCGTCGATTTCATTATTTAGATCAATAATCTCTTTTCGTTGATCGTCTATGATTTTCTCCATTCTTTCCATGTGGTTTTGATTACACTTATTCTCGGTCTTAATTTTTTCAAGTTGCTGCGCAAATGAACCCGTTTTTTCCTTTGTGCAGTCACTACAAAAAAATTACAGTTTTCTAGAAATTCTTTGAATAAAACGAATCTCCGTAATGTTACTTCTCACACTTCTTGCACAGAATGGTCTTGCATCCATCACATGGATGCCCAAACAGTTCATCAGGTCCATCCCCATCCGTTTTCTCATTTTTTGCTCTAAACACACACGTCGAATTGCATTTAATGCACAAACCTCTGGTTGGTATTTTTTGAGACATATCACTTTGTGTAATCTATCGCTCCTTTGCTTTGCGGCGCAATTTGTGATTTTATTTGGTCACTTTCGGGATGCCGTAGCCGCACAGATTTTATTTCCCTGGTCGGCTTAACCGGTGACTTTACAAGCTCGTCCTCTGTCAGCAGTGGTGTTTTTTAACCTCACTATATATTTTTGTTATTGTTTTTAATTGTTTATTGAGGGAATTTTGTTAATAGTTATAAAAAACTTATAAACACAATTTTAGTTTTTTGTCGATTTTGGAATGAAAAAAAACTACCTTGTATCTTACCAACAAGTTAGATTAAGAACACGATGTTGGGTCCTCGGATTATACAGTGAATATCATTTATAACGATAGTGGATATTACTATATATCGGTTATAGCGACGACTATCAAGTTCCCGACCGAGTTCTATTTCTTCTTCTTCTATTCTATTCTCATAATGGTTAATTTCACCTTTGTGAAATTAGCTCCATGGAGCCAGCTCCATACACAAAATTACAGTGGACCAGATAAACTATAATGGAACAATAAAAATAATAAGAACTCGTTTATTTTTTGGAATTCTGACTTGTAACTTGAACCACTTGTAAAGAAACCACCCTTCTATCGGCGCTATATATTATCATTTTGTTACAAACGTCAGTGGCGGAGGTAGGAATTTTTAAATTTTATTAAAGTGAATTTGGAGCTAGGTCCGTAATTATGTCATTTTGACAGATTTTGCCTAAATACTTGCACATATTATAAAGGGATCACACCTCTATCGCCCCTGTATTTCAGAATTTTGTTACAAACGTCAGTGGCGGAGTTATGAATTTTTAAATTTTTATTGAAGTGAATTTGGAGCTGGATCCCTAATTACGTCAATTTGACAGATTTTACCTAAAAACTCGCACACGTTATAAATGGATCACCCCTCTATCGCCCCTATATTTCAGAATTTTGTTACAAACGTCATTGGCGGAGTTATATATTTTTAAATTTTTATTGAAGTGAATTTGGAGCTAGGTCCCTAATTACGTCATTTCGACAGATTTTGCCTAAATACTTGCACAGGTTATAAAGGGATCACCCCTCTATCGCCGCTATATTTCACAATTTTGTTACAAACGTCAGTGGCGGAGTTATGAATTTTTAAATTTTTATTGAAGCGAATTTGGAGCTAGGTCCCTAATTACGTCATTTCGACAGATTTTGCCTAAATACTTGCACATATTATAAAGGGATCACCCCTCTATCGCCGCTATATTTCACAATTTTGTTACAAACGTCAGTGGCGGAGATATGATTTTTTAAATTTTTATTGAAGTGAATTTGGAGCTAGGTCCCTAATTACGTCATTTCGACAGATTTTGCCTAAATACTTGCACATATTATAAAGGGATCACCCCTCTATCGCCACTATATTTCAGAATTTTGTTACAAACGTCAGTGGCGGAGTTATATATTTTTAAATTTTTATTGAAGTGAATTTGGAGCTAGGTCCCTAATTACGTCATTTCGACAGATTTTGCCTAAATACTTGCACATATTATAAAGGGATTACCCCTCTATCGCCCCTATATTTCAGAATTTTGTTACAAACGTCAGTGGCGAAGTTATATATTTTTAAATTTTTATTGAAGTGATTTGGAGCTGGATCCCTAACTACGTCATTTTGACAGATTTTGCCTAAATACTCGCACAAGTTATAAAGGGATCACCCCTCTATCGCCCCTATATTTCAGAATTTTGTTACAAACGTCAGTGACGGAGTTATATATTTTTAAATTTTTATTGAAGTGAATTTGGAGCTAGGTCCCTAGTTACGTCATTTTGACAGATTTTGCCTAAATATTTGCACTCAATATAAAGGTACCACCCCTCTATCGCCGCTATATTTCAGAATTTTGTTACAAACGTCAGTGGCGGAGTTATGAATTTTTAAATTTTTATTGAAGTGAATTTGGAGCTGGGTTTCTAATTACGTCATTTTGACAGATTTTGCGTTAAAACTTGCACGCGTTATAAAGGGATCACCCCTCTATCGCTGCTATATTTCAGAATTTTGTTACAAACGTCAGTGGCGGAGTTATGAATTTTTAAATTTTTATTGAAGTGAATTTGGAGCTGGGTCCCTATTTACATCATTTTGACAGATTTTGCGTTAAAACTTGCTCACGTTGTCAAGGGATCACCGCTCTATCGCCGCTATATTTCAGAATTTTGTTACAAACGTCAGAGGCGGAGTTATGAATTTGAAAATTTTTATTGAAGTGAATTTGGAGCTGGGTCCCTAATTACGTAATTTCGACAGAATTTACTTATATACTTGCACAAATTATAAAGGGATCACCCTTCTATCGGCGCTATATTTTACAATTTTGTTACAAACGTCAGTGGCGGAGTTATGAATTTTTAAATTTTTATTAAAGTGAATTTGGAGCTGGGTCCCTAATTACGTCATTTCGACAGATTTTGCCTAAATACTTGCTCATATTATAAAGAGATCACCCCTCTATCGGCGCTATATTACACAATTTTGTTACAAACCTCAGTGGCGGAGTTATGAATTTTTAAATTTTTGTTGAAGTGCATTTGGAGCTAGGTCCCTAATTACGTGATTTCAACAGATTTTGCCTAAATACTTGCACATATTATAAAGGGGTCACCCCTCTATCGCCTTTTATTTCACAATTTTGTTACAAACGTCAGTGGCGGAGTTATGAATTTTTAAATTTTTATTGAAGTGAATTTGGAGCTAGGTCCCTAATTACGTCATTTTGACAGATTTTGCCTAAATACTTGCACATATTATAAAGGTATCACCCCTCTATCGCCGCTATATTTTACAATTTTGTTACAAACGTCAGTGGCGGAGTTATGAATTTTTAAATTTTTATTGAAGTGAATTTGGAGCTAGGTCCCTAATTACGTCATTTCGACAGATTTTGCCTAAGTACTTGCAAATATTATAAAGGGATCACCCCTCTATCGCCCCTATATTTCAGAATTTTGTTACAGATGTCAGTGGCGGAGTTATATATTTTTAAATTTTTATTGAAGTGAATTTGGAGCTAGGTCCCTAATTACGTCATTTTGACAGATTTTGCCTAAATATTTGCACTCATTATAAAGGTACCACCCCTCTATCGCCCCTATATTTCAGAATTTTGTTACAAACGTCAGTGGCGGAGTTATATATTTTTAAATTTTTATTGAAGTGAATTTGGAGCTGGATCCCTAATTACGTCATTTTGACAGATTTTGCCTAAATACTCGCACACATTATAAAGGGATCACCCTCTATCGCCCCTATATTTCAGAATTTTGTTACAAACGTCAGTGGCGGAGTTATGAATTTTTAAATTTTTATTGAAGTGAATTTAGAGCTAGGTCCCTAATTACGTTATTTTGACAGATTTTTCGTTAAAACTTGCACACGTTATAAAGGGATCACCCCTCTATCGCCGCAATATTTTACAATTTTGTTACAAACTTCAGTGGCGGAGTTATAAATTTTTAAATTTTTATTGAAGGTAATTATGGAGCTAGGTCCCTAATTACGTCATTTCGACAGATTTTGCCTAAATACTTGCACATATTATAAAGGGATCACCGCTCTATCGCCGCTATATTTCAGAATTTTGTTACAAACGTCAGAGGCGGAGTTATGAATTTGAAAATTTTTATTGAAGTGAATTTGGAGCTGGGTCCCTAATTACGCAATTTCGACAGATTTTGCCTATATACTTGCACAAATTATAAAGGGATCACCCCTCTATCGGTGCTATATTTTACAATTTTGTTACAAACGTCAGTGGCGGAGTTATGAATTTTTAAATTTTTATTGAAGTGAATTTGGAGCTAGGTCCCTAATTACGTCATTTCGACAGATTTTGCCTAAATACTTGCACATATTATAAAGGGATCACCCCTTTATCGCCGCTATATTTCACAATTTTGTTACAAACGTCAGTGGCGGAGTTATGAATTTTTAAATTTTTATTGAAGTGAATTTGGAGCTAGGTCCCTAATTACGTCATTTCGACAGATTTTGCCTAAATACTTGCACATATTATAAAGGGATCACCCCTTTATCGCCGCTATATTTCACAATTTTGTTACAAACGTCAGTGGCGGAGTTATGAATTTTTAAATTTTTATTGAAGTGAATTTGGAGCTAGGTCCCTAATTACGTCATTTCGACAGATTTTGCCTAAATACTTGCTCATATTATAAAGAGATCACCCCTCTATCGGCGCTATATTACACAATTTTGTTACAAACCTCAGTGGCGGAGTTATGAATTTGAAAATTTTTATTGAAGTGAATTTGGATCTGGGTCCCTAATTACGCAATTTCGACAGATTTTGCCTATATACTTGCACAAATTATAAAGGGATCACCCCTCTATCGGCGCTATATTTTACAATTTTGTTACAAACGTCAGTGGCGGAGTTATGAATTTTTAAATTTTTATTGAAGTGAATTTGGAGCTAGGTCCCTAATTACGTCATTTCGACAGATTTTGCCTAAATACTTGCACATATTATAAAGGGATCACCCCTCTATCGCCGCTATATTTCACAATTTTGTTACAAATGTCAGTGGCGGAGATATGATTTTTTAAATTTTTATTGAAGTGAATTTGGAGCTAGGTCCCTAATTACGTCATTTCGACAGATTTTGCCTAAATACTTGCACATATTATAAAGGGATCACCGCTCTTTCGCCGCTATATTTCAGAATTTTGTTACAAACGTCAGAGGCGGAGTTATGAATTTGAAAATTTTTATTGAAGTGAATTTGGAGCTGGGTCCCTAATTACGTAATTTCGACAGATTTTACTTATATACTTGCACAAATTATAAAGGGATCACCCTTCTATCGGCGCTATATTTTACAATTTTGTTACAAACGTCAGTGGCGGAGTTATGAATTTTTAAATTTTTATTAAAGTGAATTTGGAGCTGGGTCCCTAATTACGTCATTTCGACAGATTTTGCCTAAATACTTGCTCATATTATAAAGAGATCACCCCTCTATCGGCGCTATATTACACAATTTTGTTACAAACCTCAGTGGCGGAGTTATGAATTTTTAAATTTTTGTTGAAGTGCATTTGGAGCTAGGTCCCTAATTACGTCATTTCAACAGATTTTGCCTAAATACTTGCACATATTATAAAGGGGTCACCCCTCTATCGCCTTTTATTTCACAATTTTGTTACAAACGTCAGTGGCGGAGTTATGAATTTTTAAATTTTTATTGAAGTGAATTTGGAGCTAGGTCCCTAATTACGTCATTTTGACAGATTTTGCCTAAATACTTGCACATATTATAAAGGTATCACCCCTCTATCGCCGCTATATTTTACAATTTTGTTACAAACGTCAGTGGCGGAGTTATGAATTTTTAAATTTTTATTGAAGTGAATTTGGAGCTAGGTCCCTAATTACGTCATTTCGACAGATTTTGCCTAAATACTTGCAAATATTATAAAGGGATCACCCCTCTATCGCCCCTATATTTCAGAATTTTGTTACAGATGTCAGTGGCGGAGTTATATATTTTTAAATTTTTATTGAAGTGAATTTGGAGCTAGGTCCCTAATTACGTCATTTTGACAGATTTTGCCTAAATATTTGCACTCATTATAAAGGTACCACCCCTCTATCGCCCCTATATTTCAGAATTTTGTTACAAACGTCAGTGGCGGAGTTATATATTTTTAAATTTTTATTGAAGTGAATTTGGAGCTGGATCCCTAATTACGTCATTTTGACAGATTTTGCCTAAATACTCGCACACATTATAAAGGGATCACCCTCTATCGCCCCTATATTTCAGAATTTTGTTACAAACGTCAGTGGCGGAGTTATGAATTTTTAAATTTTTATTGAAGTGAATTTAGAGCTAGGTCCCTAATTACGTTATTTTGACAGATTTTTCGTTAAAACTTGCACACGTTATAAAGGGATCACCCCTCTATCGCCGCAATATTTTACAATTTTGTTACAAACTTCAGTGGCGGAGTTATAAATTTTTAAATTTTTATTGAAGGTAATTATGGAGCTAGGTCCCTAATTACGTCATTTCGACAGATTTTGCCTAAATACTTGCACATATTATAAAGGGATCACCGCTCTATCGCCGCTATATTTCAGAATTTTGTTACAAACGTCAGAGGCGGAGTTATGAATTTGAAAATTTTTATTGAAGTGAATTTGGAGCTGGGTCCCTAATTACGCAATTTCGACAGATTTTGCCTATATACTTGCACAAATTATAAAGGGATCACCCCTCTATCGGTGCTATATTTTACAATTTTGTTACAAACGTCAGTGGCGGAGTTATGAATTTTTAAATTTTTATTGAAGTGAATTTGGAGCTAGGTCCCTAATTACGTCATTTCGACAGATTTTGCCTAAATACTTGCACATATCATAAAGGGATCACCCCTTTATCGCCGCTATATTTCACAATTTTGTTACAAACGTCAGTGGCGGAGTTATGAATTTTTAAATTTTTATTGAAGTGAATTTAGAGCTAGGTCCCTAATTACGTCATTTCGACAGATTTTGCCTAAATACTTGCACATATTATAAAGGGATCACCCCTCAATCGCCCCTATATTTCAGAATTTTGTTACAAACGTCAGTGGCGGAGTTATGAATTTTTAAATTTTTATTGAAGTGAATTTGGAGCTAGGTCCCTAATTACGTCATTTCGACAGATTTTGCCTAAATACTTGCTCATATTATAAAGAGATCACCCCTCTATCGGCGCTATATTACACAATTTTGTTACAAACCTCAGTGGCGGAGTTATGAATTTGAAAATTTTTATTGAAGTGAATTTGGATCTGGGTCCCTAATTACGCAATTTCGACAGATTTTGCCTATATACTTGCACAAATTATAAAGGGATCACCCCTCTATCGGCGCTATATTTTACAATTTTGTTACAAACGTCAGTGGCGGAGTTATGAATTTTTAAATTTTTATTGAAGTGAATTTGGAGCTAGGTCCCTAATTACGTCATTTCGACAGATTTTGCCTAAATACTTGCACATATTATAAAGGGATCACCCCTCTATCGCCGCTATATTTCACAATTTTGTTACAAACGTCAGTGGCGGAGTTATATATTTTTAAATTTTTATTGAAGTGAATTTGGAGCTAGGACCCTAATTACGTCATTTTGACAGATTTTGCCTAAATACTCGCACACATTATAAAGGGATCACCCCTCTATCGCCCCTATATTTCAGAATTTTGTTGCAAACGTCAGTGGCGGAGTTATGAATTTTTAAATTTTTATTGAAGTGAATTTAGAGCTAGGTCCCTAATTACGTTATTTTGACAGATTTTTCGTTAAAACTTGCACACGTTATAAAGGGATCACCCCTCTATCGCCGCTATATTTTACAATTTTGTTACAAACGTCAGTGGCGGAGTTATGAATTTTTAAATTTTTATTGAAGGTAATTATGGAGCTAGGTCCCTAATTACGTCATTTCGACAGATTTTGCCTAAATACTTGCACATATTATAAAGGGATCACCGCTCTATCGCCGCTATGGGGGCAGTTCTTCAAAATTTGAAATAATTTGAAATAATCTGACGAAATTTGAAACAACAGAATTTAGGTGTAAATCTTGACAACACTGCAATTTCAGCTTTGTGTAAAACGTCTTACACCACACGGTAATGGGCCAACTTAGGAAATTATGAAAACCCCAAAAATTTAAAATATGCGGGAAAATTTAATCTAAAACCTACCTTGAAACTCGGCTACTGATAATCCACAAGTTCTTGATAAATTGTATTTTTCCGAGCACCTCATCATACAACGGTTTTTCTATCTGGCAAATTTGACAACTGTCAGTCAAAGATCACCAAGGGGACTGTCAGTTACGAAATACTATGTTGCCAATTCATTGTTTCCAAGTGAAACCAATAAAGGTACCGTTCACAAGTTGGATTCACTTTTTAAATATGTTGTTAAAATATTTTTACGAAAAACTCTTACAACGTAACGTGCAAGGTGGTACCTAAGGGGGGATCAATCTCCCCCCGATATTTTTAGGAATAAAAAGTAATCAAACATTTAGTAGTGATAATAATAGTAGAGATATGGATAATTCGCATTTTTTACGGCGGAATTGATTCTGATTTTTGAGATTTTTGCTTATAATAGCTGAAAACTTGCTCAAACTAAAGTTTGGTTAAGTATTTAGTTTTCTAAAAAATTTAAATCTTAAAGGTATTTTTTTATACCTAAATGCATGGAGAGTGGAAAAAAATTTTGTTTTCTAAATCTCATAATTTTATTCATAAACATTTGTGTGTTTTAAATAATATTACTTGACTTGGCTGCAAAATCAATCCAAGATTTGAGCAGCTGCTAAAAAATTGTTTTTCTTTGTCGTGTTTTTGAACTTGATTTTAAAATAAATTTGAATGAAAAAGGAAGCTTGGCTGACTTATTTTTTAGCCACTCATAGTTAGGAAGGCTATTGGGGACCGTCAAAAAAAACCTTTTTATTTTTGCTCAAAATAAGTTTGGGCCAAAAAAGTCAAAATGGCTGTCTGTCTTTATTCATAGTTCTTTTAAAAATAAAACCAAATAATTTAAATAATTAAGCACTTTGTCTGCAAGTTTAATGAAAATTTTTACTTGGTTTTATTTTTATAAGTTTAAAAAAAAACAAATTCAATTTTTTTTACCCTTATTATATTTGTTATAATCAAAACCTTAAAAACTATTTTATTTTTTTTATTACTTTTTCAAAGTAGGTAGCTATATAATGAACCTACAGAGTAAATAATTTTGCACTGGAATGTATTCTTTAGCTTTTTAACTATTTCTTCAATTTCAATATATTTTAATTATAGTATCTAAGGTTTTAAACCCGTTATATTTTGTTTGTGTATTTTATTCCGGGATTAACATTAATATTGATAAAGGTACACAATTGACAGGGTGCAAAATTTTTTGCCGACTTTTTTGGACGATAGCTTTTCTAAAAGGTTCGATGTCATCACATTTCGTGCATTTCCTAATACAAAAAGCAAATTTTGCATTTTTTTTATTAAATCAAACCTCACCTTTTTCGATTGATGGCAAACTTATCCTAACCTGTTAATTCAACTCTGGTTAATTGATCGAAAACGTGACCTAACCGGTCCATTGGACACTTTTTTTTTGGTGGAAAATGTCGAAGAAACAAAAATACCAATAGTTTAAAAATTTAAAAGACAGAAAATAAAACCTAACCAGGTCAGGTTAGGTTTTAAAGTATATTACAAAAAAAAGCCACCTGATCTGGTCAGGTTAGTTTCTATTAATATATCTAATAACCCAAGCTTTCGACATTCTGGACTTTCAACATTTTGTAATTCTTCTTCATTCGCACACACAGTTTCCAATAGAATCCACATTTATTTTTATTTTAATATTTATTTTTATCCTTATAAACCCAACAGCAACGTCTTTTAGACGAAACTTGTTCGTAGCACCCCTGTAATCTTCCGCCGGCGGCGACTGTAGCAAGTATTTCTGATTACCCTATCCAAAACCTCATGGGCCGTCACTGAATAACAGCAGTTTCTATATGGGAGGACCCTCCAGAATAAAAAACTATATACGTGCCTACCTTTGATAAGAAAAGTAAAAAAATAATAACCACTTCAATAATTTGACCAGTATCCCACTTGGTCAGATTTTTCTGGCAGATTTTAAAGAAATAATTTGACATTCCCTTAAAAATCCGTTCAAATATAACGGTGGCAACAGCGTAGAGCTAATTTTGTAGCGACCCTTCCACGACATGCAGTTAGTCCCTCTTTGTTAATTTTACCGTGAAAAACAAAGAAAGAAAGTAAACTTAGCTGACCTCATAAAGAAAACGAATAGGACTCATAAATTTGAAAGAAATGTGACGAAATGTGACGAAATCTGACATTTCAGTTTGTGTGGTTAATGGTTATCTGCTTTGAATTTATTTACAATTTTTAAATTAAAAATTTTTAATAAATTAGGCGTTTTTAATTAAAAAAATATATTATATCGTGAAGCTACATCTATCAAAAAGTGGGAAATGGCCTTTTAAGTAAGTTTTTAAGTTTAAAATTGCCTTTTAAACGAGAAATCTTAAGCGCCAGATTATGTCACATTTTTTCAAATTTCGTCAAATTTTTTGAAATGTAAAGAATTGACCCCTATATTTCAGAATTTTGTTACAAACGTCAGAGGCGGAGTTATGAATTTGAAAATTTTTATTGAAGTGAATTTGGAGCTGGGTCCCTAATTACGCAATTTCGACAGATTTTGCCTATATACTTGCACAAATTATAAAGGGATCACCCCTCTATCGGCGCTATATTTTACAATTTTGTTACAAACGTCAGTGGCGGAGTTATGAATTTTTAAATTTTTATTGAAGTGAATTTGGAGCTAGGTCCCTAATTACGTCATTTCGACAGATTTTGCCTAAATACTTGCACATGTTATAAAGGGATCACCCCTCTATCGCCGCTATATTTCACAATTTTGTTACAAGCGTCAGTGGCGGAGGTATGAATTTTTAAATTTTTATTGAAGTAAATTTGGAGCTAGGTCCCTAATTACGTCATTTCGACAGATTTTGCCTAAATACTTGCACATATTATAAAGGAGTCACCCCTTTATCGCCCCTATATTTCAGAATTTTGTTACAAACGTCAGTGGCGGAGTTATATATTTTTAAATTTTTATTGAAGTGAATTTGGAGCTGGATCCCTAATTACGTCATTTTGACAGATTTTGCCTAAATACTCGCACACATTATAAAGGGATCACCCCTCTATCGCCCCTATATTTCAGAATTTTGTTACAAACGTCAGTGGCGGAGTTATGAATTTTTAAATTTTTATTGAAGTGAATTTAGAGCTAGGTCCCTAATTACGTTATTTTGACAGATTTTTCGTTAAAACTTGCACACGTTATAAAGGGATCACCCCTCTATCGCCGCTATATTTTACAGTTTTGTTACAAACGTCAGTGGCGGAGTTATGAATTTTTAAATTTTTATTGAAGGTAATTATGGAGCTAGGTCCCTAATTACGTCATTTCGACAGATTTTGCCTAAATACTTGCACATATTATAAAGGGATCACCGCTCTATCGCCGCTATATTTCAGAATTTTGTTACAAACGTCAGAGGCGGAGTTATGAATTTGAAAATTTTTATTGAAGTGAATTTGGAGCTGGGTCCCTAATTACGCAATTTCGACAGATTTTGCCTATATACTTGCACAAATTATAAAGAGATCACCCCTCTATCGGCGCTATATTTTACAATTTTGTTACAAACGTCAGTGGCGGAGTTATGAATTTTTAAATTTTTATTGAAGTGAATTTGGAGCTGGGTCCCTAATTACGTCATTTCGACAGATTTTGCCTAAATACTTGCTCATATTATAAAGAGATCACCCCTCTATCGGCGCTATATTACACAATTTTGTTACAAACGTCAGTGGCGGAGTTATATATTTTTAAATTTTTATTGAAGTGAATTTGGAGCTGGATCCCTAATTACGTTATTTTGACAGATTTTGCCTAAATACTCGCACACATTATAAAGGGATCACCCCTCTATCGCCCCTATATTTCAGAATTTTGTTACAAACGTCAGTGGCGGAGTTATATATTTTTAAATTTTTATTGAAGTGAATTTGGAGCTAGGTCCCTAATTACGTCATTTTGACAGATTTTGCCTAAATATTTGCACTCATTATAAAGGTACCACCCCTCTATCGCCGCTATATTTTAGAATTTTGGTACAAACGTCAGTGGCGAAGGTAGGAATTTTTAAATTTTATTGAAGTTAATTTGGAGCTAGGTTTCTAATTACGTCATTTTGACAGATTTTTCGTTAAAACTTGCACACGTTATAAAGGAATCACCCCTCTATCGCTGCTATATTTTAGAATTTTGTTACAAACGTCAGTGGCGGAGTTATGAATTTTTAAATTTTTATTGAAGTGAATTTGGAGTGTGGCCTTAAAAAAAATTAAAAAAATTTGGGCGCCAATTTGTGGCCTATTAAAATGCGTTGTGTGACATTTGTGGCAGCTTAAAGACGTTGCTGCCATTTTGTGGCACTATAATTAGAAATTTGCCAACTTGTGACACAACAAAACCACTGAATAATTAAACAAATATCTGAAAGCAGAACTGTATTTTCCAGCTAGGTAAAACATTGATATGCCCGGTAACTTTTATACAGTGGAGAAGGGGGGGGTTCAGAAATAAGAAAATTTTAAGTGCGCCACATTATTTAATACCAATGTTTTACAAAGAAGATCTTAAATAAAATACAGTTCAACCCAAACGTTGTAGCCAAACAATGAAATTCTATACTTCCGAGGCTTCCAGAATATTTGTGTAATTAAAAAGCCAAAAAGAAAATAAACAGAATAGAACAGAAAGCACTTTACAGGTAGATGGAGTCCTTTAACAGGCCATAGTGTACCTACATCTGAGTCAGTAGTGTGAGACTCAGTTGTATAAATGATTGAAAAAAATAAATATACTTCCAAAATTATTCCGTCATAGGGGAGATCTAGACCAAATATCTGCTGTCATCATTCTACATTGGGTAGAATGAGACAGACAGCAACCCAGTCCGAGATCCACCCCATGAAGTAGAACAATGTAAGGAAACCGTTAAAACATATAATCTCATCTCTCTTTTGTCTCCGCAAAGTTGGTCATTGGGTTGTACAAATAATACAAATATTTAGTTCATCTTGTATAATTAGATTGTAAAACTTGAGAAAAATACCAAACAAGTCAGGGCCAAAATAGCAAGGCACTTTAAATAGGGCCAAAATAGCAAGGCACTTTAAATTTGACAGTAAAATTATCTTAAATAAATGAAATGAAGGAAAACAAGTCAATGTAGTAAATATGCCGCAAAACCAGGGTTATGACGTCATACCTTATCTTGCGTTTACAAGAAATGTTGAAATTATACTGTGAAAGCTTGTATATGAAAAGATTAAGTCTAAATTATATTAAAAAATTATATATGAGAAAAAAATTATAGTTAAGGCTCGCTCCTACCTTGGTCCTTGATTATTTTGTTATAAATGTGTGTTCTAGTTTGGAAACCTGGAGTTGTCCAGACACCCCCTCACTGCTACTGCTGCTCCTGGTTTGCCCGCGCCTCCCCTAATGCCCGCTTAGCACATCACGCTAGGGCAGCACATGGTGGTCAAAATGTTGGTTCTTGCCCGAGCGTAAAAGGTTGTGGGATGCTTGCCCGAGCGTAGAACCCTGTGGAAAATGAAATGTTTCAGTTTCCTGGAATTCGTCAATTTTGCACGAAGTTCCCCTACACAGTAACTTAAATCGAGGACCCCATGTCGACTCAATAAAACAAAGTAGATTTAAACAGATGAACTAAAATAATCCTAACGTACCTCTCCCAGGGTTATAACTGGCCCGTCCGGCTTCCCACCAGCGTCCAGCCCAACTGTCCCGTCGCTGGAATTGACAGGGCTGTAGACAAAGGAGAAAAACAATATATAGTTTTTATCCAACACGTGGTTAAAAGAAAAATATAAAAACGCCAACAATTCCCCACGTCCTTTGTCAAAAAAAAGTACATTTCCCACGAAAAAATAATTACAATTTGGGAGGCAAATATTATCTTGAAGAGTACTCAAATAATAAAAAAAATGAAAAAAAAAATAAAATCGAACTTACCGATGCTCTTTCCGTACAAATGGCGTAGGCCGACTTAATTTCCCCTCAAAAGGGTGCGAGCGTCACTTCCGATTACGCCTAAAACACGACGGCACACTCCTCACAGTCTCTGGGATATCTCCTACAATTCGCTGCAGTGCCAAACCAAAAACAATGGCGATCCCAGAGCCTGTTGCCGACCCAGCCAAAATTTGTTAGCAAAGAGAGACCAGGCAGAACACAAAAAAACGAAGTGGCCGGAAACCGTTTTGTAAATTTGGTGGGGAGTGGGGACAGTAAAATGCAATACCAACCAACCAGAAAAACCCGCGATTTTCAAACTAACCAATAAAATACAGCAATAGTTTTATACAGGTATATAGGGGGCAGCACCGACCAAGGGGATAGGAAGTACGTAAAACAAACCTTGAGGTGTTGTTGGATCTATTTCCACGGTTGAAATTTTTATAACAAGGACGTCGAGACACCCTCCATACATTTGACCGAACATTTGCCTACCGGACCCCCACCAACATATCAAGTAGAAGAAGAATAACCCGACGGACTAGAAGAAGCTCAGCATTGAAACCATCAACTGTAAAATCAATTACTGGAGATCAGGGCATGCAGCAAACCCAGGAATATTCGAACACTCAACCAATTCCCATATGAGTAAAGCTATACTAAGTGTAGAATCTAGTTGTATTTTAGCTACAGTTCCAGTCACAAGCTTCCTTTGCTCTCCATATATGTTTTCTCTAAGATTCATATGGTTTGACGCCATTCCTGTAAAACATCTCTACAGTAACAAAGTTGTTTCTGAACCTGAACCCAAAAATACACACTGAACTATTGCTTAAAGGCACAAGAGTGTTCAGATGTTAACTCACACGATTTCGTTTATTCTCCCAGTCTTGGCCCCCATCTCCCATTTACAAAAGTGCACAACTCGTACCTATTTTATCCTCTCCCCACCAAATCAATAAAGATATCAAAGTGGCGGAGCCTCGGTTGTTCCTGGTCGACCCAAATATGTTTTCGTACTATCAAAACCAGTTAATCCGTGAAGGATATGAGGTTCGGATTGTCCCAATATCCTCGAAATAAACGCAAGGGAATGAAATGTTCATCCAAATGTCTCCCTCCCGTTACTGAAACCATTTGTGATGCGGCAACGCCGCCATTCCCCAGCATAACAGCCGTTTAACTTTATGAACGTCAAGAGAATCACAAAATTCCACAGATAAAAACAAAACAATCAAAATTTTTATGTGATTTTCCCGAAACCTGTGATCCTAAATTCCAATTACGATGTCCAGATAATGCGATGTGCGTAGTGTCCACAGTAATTCGATGGAATGCCTCCTTTTAAGGTAACTTCCTAGACCCTATATAACCTCCAAACCTAGCTCTATAAAATACCCTTACTTGTGTACAGAAAGACGAATCAAAGAGCCTTGATTATTTACCTAAATAAACAAATATGTAACGTTGTCTTAAACGTAAAAATGACACGTTACATAATCCCCCCCAACTTCAAGACGATTAACCTAAAAAGGTTAATCGGAGAGGTCCGCTGCCGACTTAAGGTCTTTGGCATGCCAGCTCCCTGGTAGTACTTTACCCGATGGTTCCTGAAGCTCAAATATCCACGGAGAAATTTTATTCCTAATCACATAAGGACCAACGAATTTCGGTGCTAACTTCTTCGAGAAAAACTTCGCAGCATCTGACAACACATAATTCTTCTTCCAAACACGCTGACCCACAACAAAGTTGGGTACCCTTGTACGCAAATTATACTGAACTACGTTTTTCTCTCCAGCCACCTCTAACCTTCTCTTAACATCAGCATAGAGCTTCCGGAAACCTTCGTTCTTACTTTCAGCTGCGGATTGTACACCATTCTCTTCAGATAACAAAACTGGGTTGGAGTAATCTTTACCTGATAAACACATATTCCTACCAAAATTAACAAAGAAAGGAGACATCCTGGTTGTCTCATGGGTTGCAGTACGAATCGCGCAGGCAAGTTTATGTATTTGTTCGTCCCACTTCCTGTGGTTGTCTTTCACATAACAACATAACATGGTTTTTAACGTGCGATTCGTCCTTTCTGTTGGATTTGCTCTGGGGTGATAATACGGATTATACTGAATTTTAACCTGATAACTCTCAGCAAAACGCTTAAACTCATTACTTTTGTACTGAGGGCCATTATCACAAAGTATCAAACGGGGCACTCCGAAGACCATAAATACTTGCTCCTCAAGATGCTTAACAACAGCTTGAGTAGGGGCTGTTCGCATTGGAAAAACTAAGGAAAACTTACTCAAATAGTCCGTAACGACGAGAATCCAGCAACTACCCTTTGTCGAACGAGGTAGAGGTCCACATAAATCTGTTGAGATAATTTCCCAAGGACGAGTTGGTTTTGGGTGCGATATCATCTGATCAGATACACCTTGTGTATCACCTTTATGAGCTGCACAGACAAAGCATTTCTTTACAAAAGTTGCCACGTCCTGGCGCATTTTTGGCCAATAATATTTTTCTGCCAGTCTGTGGAAGGTTTTATACACACCCATGTGTCCTGCGGTAGGAGGATCGTGAGCTTCTCCAATAATTCTACGCCTATGATCTTTGGGGACTACCTCTTTCCAATATTCGTTAGATGGTGAAAGTTGAGGGTATTCTTGTTTGACATATTTATACAACTTATTATCAGAGTATCTCCAGTTCATAAATTTTAACGGTGATTCTACGACCCTCTTTACCATCTTTTGGTACCATCGATCTTTAATTGCTGTTGAAACATCTCTGGGCTGCGAAATTGTATCAACATAGGTACTGCACGAGACAACATGTCCGGGACAACTAAATCTTTCCCTTTCCGATGGATTACTTCAAAATCATATTGCTGCAGTTTTACAGACCAACGAGCAAGTCTTCCACTGGGCTCTTTTAAGCTATGAAGCCATTTTAAGCTAAAATGATCTGTTATGACCTTAAATGAGATCCCCTCAATATAAGGCCGGAGCTTCTCTATCGCCCAAACCAATGCCAAACATTCTCGCTCGGTGGTCGTGTAAACACGTTCTTGCTTAGTCAAAGATCGACTCAAATAGCATATGACTTTGTCTCCTTCAGGATAAGGCTGCGTTAAACATGCTCCTATTCCATATCCTGAGGCGTCTGTTTGAATAACAAATTCCTTGGTATAATCTGGACATGTAAGAATCGGTGCAGTCACTAAAAGTTCCTTAATCTTAATAAATGCCTTTTCGCAGTCTGGAGTCCAATCGAACTTTTGATTTTTCTTAGTTAGAGCTGTAATCGGAGCTATTATCGCTGAAAAATTCTCTATGAAACGTCTGTACCAGGATATTGTACCTACAACTCTACGAACTTCTCTGACAGTTCTTGGCCTCTGGAGCTCTAACATGGCTCTAATTTTATTAGGGTCAACTCGGATGCCTCGACGGTCCACTACGAAACCTAAATAAGTCATTTCTGGCCTACACAGTTGGCATTTCTCCCAACTTACCGTTATCTTTGCATTCTGCAATCTTCGTAGGACTTCCTCAAGAATTCTAAGATGTTCAGAAAAGCTCTGTGTGACAATTACAAGGTCATCGAGATATACGTACACGTAGGGGTCTAAATCGTTTCCTATGATGCTATCTATGAGTCTCTGCCAAGTTGCAGGTGCATTATGAAGACCAAATGGTAACCGCTTAAATTGGAAGAGACCTCGTCGACAGATGAATGCTGTTAGTGGCTTCGATGATTCTTCCATTGGTACTTGCCAATAAGCGCTTTTGATATCTAAAGTTGACAAGTATTTAGCATCTTTCAACTTGTCAAGAGTCTCGGATACGAGTGGTAAAGGATAACTATCACGCGCCGTCACTGAGTTCAATTTGCGGTAGTCTACGCAGAACCGATATTTCTTTGTGTTTTTCTTTTGTACCATTACCACTGGTGAAGCCCATGAACTACTACTACGTTCTATCACATCCATTTTCAGCATTTCGTCGATTTCGCCATCAATAAGTTTTTGAATGACCGGTGAGACCTTATATGAACGTTGTCTTATCGGTGCTGCATCTGTTGTAATCTTATGCTCTACCCTGTCTGTACATCCTAGTGAGTCACCCATAATAGTCTTATATTTATCGACCAATTCCTCTAGTCGTTCTGATTCATAAGGCGAAAGAGTAGTTTGTTGGTCTGGTGTTTCTAAAGAACAAATCACATCTTTATTATCGGCAAAGTGCCACTCATTAGTACTTAAGTTCGGTACTATCCCCATCGAAATCCAAAAATCTAATCCCAAAATCAAAGTGTGCGGCAATTCAGGAACGACGACGACCTCTATTAACCTAAATTTATCCTGAACTCGCATAGGAAGCTGCACTGTCCCAATACTACTTGTGCTTTGACCATTTGCCACAATACAACTCGTCTTCTTTGTCGTATAAGTGAAAAACCAAACCTCTCGATGATTGACCAACCATGATTCCCTAAAAAGGTACGTGAAGCCCCGGAATCCAACAAACCTAATAACTTATTTCCGAGCACATCCACTTCTAAATAAGGCCTTTCATCTTTACGAGCATGACTTATCACATAATCTAAAACGTACGTTAGCCTATCGGTCGATGCTTGTTCAGGCTGACTCGAAGGTCGACCACCTACGAGCGCCTGGGTCCGTTTCCCTGACGATTACAATTACGACATTCTCTTACTGTTACCCCTGCTTGTCCACACGAATAGCACTGTTTGCCTCTAGGTAATGCGCACCCGATTGCCATATGCCCTGTTTGGTTGCATCTATAACATACAACGTCCCTGTTCGCCCTACCAGATCCAACACCCTGTGGTTGTACATCCCTGTCATTTACACTAGACTGACCACTAGCTGGTTGCTGTCTATCTCTATCAGCCCTGGCAGCAAAATTGCTTGCTGGCTGCTGCCTATTTCTGTCGAATCTATTAGCAGGATGATTTAAATTCTGTTGGTTCGATGTCCCAGCACCTGATATTTGAATTGCATCAACCCCTGTTGAAAAATCGTCACTGTCGCTCTCTACGTCAACGTAGGCTAAGTCAGGTTCAATAGATTGGTTTCTTCTAGGAGTAAAATTCTCCTCTTCTAAACCATATCTCTGGTCTATTCTACGACACAAATCTTTTAAATGTGATAGGCTATTGACCTCAGTAGCAATTAACTCATTTTTATAGATGTCCGCGATATTTCTGAAGACGATAGCTAATTTCGCCTCTTCGGAAACAGGACAGCCAAGTCTTTGGAAATATGTGTTCATGACAGCAATATAGGTCCCTATAGACTCTCCAGGGCCTTGTTTACGTTTTTGAATCTCCTTCAATAGCTTCTCGCCATATGAAGAAGGAAGATATTCTGCCATGAACCTCTGTTCCAGCTGTTCCCACGTATGGACTTCTCTTCGAACATCTTTATAAAAAGTATAGGCTGACTTTTCAAAAAGATCAATGCCTGAGTTCAGTAACACCTTTTTGCTAACTCCTCTAGCCTGACTCAACTCGTCCACTCTCTCAAAAAATGCGGTGACGGAGATTGTACCCCTCTCGCCTGTAAACTTTATGTTCCACTTATGCGGAGGTACAGGTGCAACGTGATATGAAGTACCAGGATCACTTGACATTGGTACTGGCGACGAACATGAAAATGGTCGTGACTGAGCAATTGGTGCAATGCTACTTTGGAGGGCAGCAAGACTCAAAGGAACGGTAGACGGTTGTTGATAATGAAAAGCTGATGTACCGTAATTCTCAATCGGCATAGGGACTGGTGCCTGTATTGGTGCTTGAGTTGGGTTCGTTAGCACTTGCATTTGCACTGGAGCAATGACCGACGGTTGGTTCGTAGGCTGTTGAGCTGTTCTTTGTGTGCTCGAGTGCTGTGGTTGCGGGAAATGAGACTGGTTAGGTGTGTTGCCAGCGTTTGTCGAGTGGTCTGAGCTTCGACTCGTTGATTGGGTTTCAGATGCTTCATCATCATCTGAGGTAACGCCAACTCTTAGTAAATCTGTTGCTTGGCTCTGCAACCTCCCAATCAAACTCAAGGTTTCCGCAACCAGTATACCTTTGGTTTGACTTTCTTCAAAGTTAGACGGATTCATGTTGTTAATCCTGGCTAACACGTGTTCCAACCTTACAGCGATTTTCCTAAACTCTCCCCCTTTACTCGTACCAGAGAACTTCTCTACCAGCGGTACCAAACTATCAAGCTTCTTCATACAGCTAAAAGCATCCTGGCCAAATTTAAAGGGATACGGAGGGTATCTCATACTCCCATCGGTCCTTTCTCTCTGTCTAATCAGTATGAGCTGTTGCTTCATCTCTTCCACCGATCCAATGGCTATGCCTCTCCATGTTAATTCATAGATTAATTCGTCCTTGACTAAGTACCTTATGTCAGACAACCGACTCAAAGAAATAGCCATGGTGCCTTTTATATTCAAACATTAAACTTTAGTTAAAACTGTTAATTATACCTCCCAATTATAAAAACTAAACCACGCAATAACAAACACAAAGTTCACTTTCAATTCACTAGTGAAAATCACTATAAATTTTCTCACAAATGTAGAAAATATAAAACTTAAATACGGGCAGACGCGAACAAAACCGAAAAACACCGGAGCAGTAAGAAAATAAAATTTATTGGCATTTAAAAATGTAATCATAATTTATATTAAGTATTTGTACAACCAACTATGACGTCCAACCCTGCAGAGAGAAATAACTACTTAAGTCCTAAATTAGAATTAACAAGTAGCCATAAAAAAAATTTTTAAAAAATAAAAGAGAGACAAGAGTTTTGGCAGTGTTTAGGTCTTATGTTTCACTCCTGCGTGAGTAAAACCAAAAAAAAATAATTGCGCTTATCCTAGCTGAACTAGATTAAAATTAAAGTTAAGTGATGTTTGTTTACCTCAGCAACCGAATAGGTAAATTTATCCCTAAATGGAACGTACAACAGACTACCTATAACAAAAATCCCAAAGCTGTTGTACACAGTTAACGCTAGGGTATACTCCTGCTATTGCAGAACGGCTCCACAAATAAACTCCTCAAAAAACCCAAATCGCCGTATACAATGATTTTTCTAAAAAGAAAAAATCCAAACCCACTTTAACCTGCTTACCTATTCTGAGTCTACACGAAACATGCATTGCTTAAGGTCACATCATCCCTTAATATATAAGTGAACGCAATAAACATCGGAACAGATGTTCATGTTATAGAAATCGTAAAATATGCTCAATTAAAAAAAACCGCTCGCTGAAATTGCGTCGAATTAGACTAGTAAGGACGTTGTGTGTAATTAAAAAAAAATTAAAAGAAAATTTTAAAAAAAAATTACCGATGGTAAAAAAAAATTACACAAATAACGTCTTGGTAGGACTGCAACTCTCTAATAATCGTTAAAATGAAATTCCCAAAATTTTAACTAAATTGATGCATCACCCATGGTCATGGTCAAAAAGACCCTAGGATCGTACCGAAAGGTGTCCAAAAAAAAATTTTAAAAAAATTTTTGGTGTCGACCACAGTAGTCCAATAGTCAAAAAAAATTAATTAGTGACTCACTAAAATTTTCAAAAATTACTCCACTCTGATAGGTGGTTTGGAGTAGGGAGAAGAAAAAAAAAATTTAAAACAAATGATGATAGGTTGTTAAAACGTGAGGGTTCGAAATAAAATTATATTTTAATTCAGAAAAAAAAATATTTAAATAAACTGGTAGAACCATTGTAGGGACAAGGTACTACTATGCACCAAGGAAAAAATGTCCAACAAGAAAATCAAGTCTCCCTTTTAAAAAAAAATATTAAAAAAAAATATTTAAAAAAAAATATTTTCAAAAAAAAAATTAAAAATGTTTAAGTGGGGTTGCAGCTCCTATTAGTGAACCTTAAAAATTTTTTTTTATAAAATTAACACCAGAAAAATCTTATTCGAGTTGTCATGCAACAGTTTTTGTTCTTTTCCTTTAAAAAAAACAGTTTTCAATTCCCTTCCCTCTCCCAAAACTGTGGCAATGTGAAAAGTAAATGAGCTAGAAAAATTAATTTACTATACAAAAAAATGTTTAAAATTAAATTTACTTAAGAATCATAAGGTATAAAAATCGTAATTGCAAAAAAACCAATCAGTTTAGGAAAAGTAAAAAACATTCATGTTACAAAAAAACAACCGATGTTAGTGTATTTGTTTAAAATTATTACTTAAGGAAATAAGTAACGTTAGTACTTATTTACTGTACCACTATAATGTGAAGAACCTTTGCACTCAACTCCGTAAAGAATTTTCCTGTGTGCACTTTCAAAAAACCAAATATGAAAACAATTCCAAGGTTCACCTATAACGTTGTAAAACTAAATCTGCCTACTCAAGTGTCTTTACACACAACATCTAATCAAAAAAAAAATTTACTACTTAATGCATTCTCAGATCCTTATTCCTGGTGTTCACGAGATATAAAATTAAGTTGGGCCCTTTCCGCAACTATTAGTCAAAGCAAAATTAACAAATGTCCAAGGGCTAATGAGACCCTATCACCAACAAATGATATTTTGAAATGAAACAGTTGGGAATAATCCTGCGTAAAAACCAGAGAACAAAATCAAGAACCAAAAACTATTACATTAATTTTAAAAGAGCATAATAAAACTCCCGGCCCCAATTAAACTTTTGTTATCTCAACAAAACTCGGCCTAAACCCAAAAACTGTTTATTAGACATTTCCCCTATTCCCTAAGTATAATGTCAATAAAACCCAAAAACTTGTGATTTCCATTCCAATCCCATCTGCACCCTATACATTTTTCAAACGGTTAAACACCCACAGGCGAAACAATATCTTATTTCAAAGAAAGGGTGAAGATATTTTGAAGCACCCTGTGAAAATAGGACACTATTATGGAAAATTGTTCAGATCAGTGTTCTTAATACTTTCCAACCTAAATATATCTAGTCCCCTCACGTGCATGTTACTATTTTAGTTCCTATCATAATTAAATAGATCACAAAATTTGTCTTTCTCCGCGAATCTGCAAGGTCCTAGAAAATGCGAGATTCAGCCTGTAGGCCAAATTTGGATGTATTTTAATTTAGCGAAAACCGAAGTTGCGAAATCCTAAAAAGATTAGCAGGAAGTCCTCGTTCCTCGATTTCTACACTCCGAACCAAACATTTCTTCCATTTCCACCCAGCTCGCGGGAGGAAAACCCCTAATTATGGCAATACAAAAGGTACTACTATCATATTATGCATAACAAAAAAAAAGTATATGCCCTCATCATTGTTTAGTCTCATCAAAGAAAACCTATTGTTTTTAAATTTATTCTTAGATTGAAATCGTTTTTTTTTAAAAATCAATCATCTTAAATTTATTGTTTAACCTGAATACTTTCCCATTTATTCCACAACAGTGTATTGTAATTTAAAAATTTGCTTCATTATTTGAGGTCACCAGTATGAAACTATTTTAAAATTAAAAAAAAATGAAATAAAAAAAATTATTTCCCAATTGTCCACAACTTCCAAGTTTTCATCCCTAAATACCTAGGTACTTTCTCAGTCTAACACCATCCATCGTTATCCAACATAACGCTTTAATTTCAGAAGCAACAAAACGAAGATTAAGTGAAAAGCTAAGCAAGTATGTTGGAAGTTGCTTTACAATGGGCGCAGATGTAAGGCCCCTTTAAGTACACGCCACTGTCCTGAACTGCAAACTAACAAAAAAAACTGAAGACTAGCATATCTGCCGTCAAACAACATTTGGCATGAAATTAAAATAATTTCATCTCATACCAGTATCCTCCAAAAACAAAACGTTTTTTTTTCTATAAGACCCAAACACTTAACCAATAAATCTTGTTATTTAAAATTATGATTCGGGAGTAAAAAGATTTATTTATTCCTGCCTGATCAACTAAGACAAAAAAAAAGTTCCCCTTTTGCAACTTAAGAAGTTCCTGTTTGGTCCCCCAAAAAAAATACAACCTGTCTGGTCACCCTTTAAAACTACGACCACTATACAAACCGTTTTGACCAAAACAAGAATTCGAGAAGTTATGTTAACAGAAAGGAAATAATCTTTTACGAAAAATTAAATTATTTAAAAAAAAGAAGCAAAATTTGGAAATATTTTTACCAATTACCACCGCCTAGCATTTATATTTAGTTGAAAGTCTCTCTTAAATTCACTGACTCAAAATGACACTACTTAAAAAAAATTACTGAACTTTACAAATGAACTAAAAAAAAATCAAAACTTATATCTATATCTGTCTCAGTTAAACGTTTCTTTTGTGGTATTATATCTAGTTGGGCTTCAAATTCATTTTCCCTGTATTCAATCCGCAGCAGGCAAAACTTCTCAAGGCTCAAACATAAATGTTTGCTCTCCAATGGCCATGACCAAGCTATGACCTGAACGCAGAAAAAAATACAGAAAAAAAATAAATGTGTACCAGAAAACTTTAATTGATAGAAATACCCGTAGGTCATTTTTAAAAAATGCACTCCAAAGCCCAACGCTGTATTTTCTACCAAAAAAAATTTGACCAGTCACGAAACACAACTAGACAACTAAACCAAAGACCTAAAAACTGTCTTTAAAAAAAAAATACCCCAAAAAAAAATGTCAACTGGACTTTTGGCATTGATCTTCGGCCAAGGTGTCACTCTAGGGGTTTTAGCCTTGTGTTTCCTAACCTCCCGAGCCGACACTAGTAGTAGTACCCTCCTCTGACCCGATGTAACTGAGTGACGTAAGTTCTTAATTGTCATCAACAGTTACCTCCAAGAAAAGAAAATGACAAAGCAAAATAAACTCATTTTCCCTTTCTTTCATTACTAATTAATACTTTCAACTAAACAAAGCTACCATCTGTTAAGCTATATTTACCCTAAAACAACCTAGCCAAGAAAAATTTGTGTGAAACCCTGTAAAAATATTCCAAATACCAAGTGGTGATATCCCACAAAAATTAAAATCACCAAAAAAAAATAACTTGTTGACCTAAATAAATTGACTGCACTAAAAAATAATCGGTGAAACAATTTCTATCTTATCACAAGCAGGAAATAATAACATATAAATAAATGAACCTGCGAAAAAAAAAAATTGTTAGAAAAACACACTACCTATGTCATATATTTAAAACCTAAAAAGACCATGTCTGGAAATCCATCCACCTATAAATTAAATAAAATTGAAGTAAATTTACATTGTTGTATTTATTTTTCTTAAAAAAAATTAAAACATGTTTTTCCTACAAAAAACTTTAAAGAATTAAGAACATGAATTGGACTCCGTTCAATAAAAACTCCTATGTTTTTTTTTCCACTTAATCTTCCTTAATAAATAAAAATGAAACTTTTATTTTCCAAGAAAAAACTTGTGAAGATAAGCTAATAAAAAACTAAGAGGATTACTAAAACAACAAACCGAGTTCCAAATCAACGTTCAAATATTACTAAAAAAAATACTTAAAAAATGTTATTGCCAAAAACCAATGATCTTGTTTTTTATTAAAAAAAAATTGATTGAGTATCAAAAAACACCGACAGCCACTGAAAGCTTTTAACCTGGCTTTGGCTGTAACACAGAAAAAACAAAAAAAAAATCAAAAAAAATTCAAAAAACTTTTTTTCCTTTTTCCAAATTTAAAAAAATAAAATAAAAAAAATTACATCAGATGTTAAAAAACTAGCCAAAACACACGTAGGGCGCCAATTTGTGGCCTTAAAAAAAAATTAAAAAAATTTGGGCGCCAATTTGTGGCCTATTAAAATGCGTTGTGTGACATTTGTGGCAGCTTAAAGACGTTGCTGCCATTTTGTGGCACTATAATTAGAAATTTGCCAACTTGTGACACAACAAAACCACTGAATAATTAAACAAATATCTGGAAGCAGAACTGTATTTTCCAGCTAGGTAAAACATTGATATGCCCGGTAACTTTTATACAGTGGAGAAGGGGGGGGGTTCAGAAATAAGAAAATTTTAAGTGCGCCACATTATTTAATACCAATGTTTTACAAAGAAGATCTTAAATAAAATACAGTTCAACCCAAACGTTGTAGCCAAACAATGAAATTCTATAATTCCGAGGCTTCCAGAATATTTGTGTAATTAAAAAGCCAAAAAGAAAATAAACAGAATAGAACAGAAAGCTCTTTACAGGTAGATGGAGTCCTTTAACAGGCCATAGTGTACCTACATCTGAGTCAGTAGTGTGAGACTCAGTTGTATAAATGATTGAAAAAAATAAATATACTTCCAAAATTATTCCGTCATAGGGGAGATCTAGACCAAATATCTACTGTCATCATTCTACATTGGGTAGAATGAGACAAACAGCAACCCAGTCCGAGATCCACCCCATGAAGTAGAACAATGTAAGGAAACCGTTAAAACATATAATCTCATCTCTCTTTTGTCTCCGCAAAGTTGGTCATTGGGTTGTACAAATAATACAAATATTTAGTTCATCTTGTATAATTAGATTGTAAAACTTGAGAAAAATACCAAACAAGTCAGGGCCAAAATAGCAAGGCACTTTAAATAGGGCCAAAATTGCAAGGCACTTTAAATTTGACAGTAAAATTATCTTAAATAAATGAAATGAAGGAAAACAAGTCAATGTAGTAAATATGCCGCAAAACCAGGGTTATGACGTCATACCTTATCTTGCGTTTACAAGAAATGTTGAAATTATACTGTGAAAGCTTGTATATGAAAAGTGTAACGTGTCATTTTTACGTTTGGGACAACGTTACATATTTGTTTATTTGGGTAAATGGTCAAGGCTCTTTGATTCGTCTTTCTGTACACAAGTAAGGGTATTTTATAGAGCTAGGTTTGGAGGTTATATAGGGTCTAGGAAGTTACCTTAAAAAGAGGCATTCCATCGAATTACTGTGGACACTACGCACATCGCATTATCTGGACATCGTAATTGGAATTTAAGATCACAGGCTTCGGGAAAAATCACATAAAAATTTTGATTGTTTTGTTTTTATCTGTGGAATTTTGTGATTCACTTGACGTTCATAAAGTTAAACAGCTGTTATGCTGGGGAATGGCGGCGTTGCCGCATCACAAATGGTTTCAGTAACAGGAAGGAAACATTTAGATGAACATTTCATTCCCTTACGTTTATTTCGAGGATATTGGGACAATCCGAACCTCATATCCTTCACGGATTAACTAGTTTTGATAGTACAAAAACATATTTGGGTCGACCAGGAACAACCGAGGCTCCGCCACTTTGATATCTTTATTAATTTGATAGGGAAAGGATAAAATAAATACGAGTTATGCACTTTTGTAAATGGGAGATAAACGAGGGATTAAAACCAAGACTAAAAGAATAAACGAAATCGTGTGAGTTAACATCTGAACACTCTTGTGCCGAGCTTCTTAGCAGTAGTTCAGTGTGTATTTTTGGGTTCAGGTTCAGAAACAACTTTATTACAGTAGAAATGTTTTACAAGAATGGCGTCAAACCATATGAATCTTAGAGAAAACATATATAAAGGGCAAGGAAACTTGTGACTAAAACTGTAGCTAAAATACAACTAAATTCTACACTTAGTATAGCTTTACTCATATGGGAATTGGTTGAGTGTTCGAATATTCCTGGGTTTGCTGCATGCCCTGATCTCCAGTAATTGGTTTTACAGTTGATGGTTTCAATGCTGAGCTTCTTCTAGTCCGTCGGGTTATTCTTCTTCTACTTGATATGTTGGTGGGGGTCCGGTAGGCAAATGTTCGGTCTTGTATGGAGGGTGTCTCGACGTCCTTGTTATAAAAATTTCAACCGTGGAAATCCGATCCGACACCTCAAGGTTTGTTTTACGTACTTCCTAGCCCCTTGGTCGGTGCTGCCCCCTATATACCTGTATAGGACTATCGCTGTATCTCCTCATTGGTTACTTTGAAAACCCCGGGTTTTTCTTCCAGGCTTGCCACTGAATGTAGAGATTTATTTTTGGCGGAAAAGTTTTTATAAATAGGTTTGCATCCTTTATTTGAATTTCACCGGGAAGATTAGGTTGGTACTATTGCGTTTTACCGTCCCCACTCCCCACCAAATTTACAAAACGGTTTCCGGCCACTTCGTTTTTTTGTGTTCTGCCTGGTCTCTCTTTGCTAACAGATTTGGTTGGGTCGACAACAGTTTCTGGGATCGCCTTTGTTTTTGGTGATTGGCACTACAGCGATTGTAGGAGATATCCCAGAAACTGTGGAAGTGAGTCCGTCGTGTCTGGGCAATCTGGAGTGAAGCTCGCACCCTGTTTTGAGGGGAATTTAAGTCGGCCTACGCCATTTGCACGGAAAGAGCATCGGTAAGTTCGATTTTATTTTTTTTTTCATTTTTTTTTATTATTTGAGTACTCTTCAAGATAATAATTGCCTCCCAAATTGTAATTATTTTTCGTGGGAAATGTACTTTTTTTGACAAAGGACGTGGGGATTTGTTGGCGTTTTTATATTTTTCTTTTAACCACGTGTTGGATAAAAACTATATATTGTTTTTCTCCTTTGTCTACAGCCCTGTCAATTCCAGCGACGGGACAGTTGGGCTGGACGCTGGTGGGAAGCCGGACGGGCCAGTTATAACCCTGAGAAAGGTACGTTAGGATTATTTTAGTTCATCTGTTTAAATCTACTTTGTTTTATTGAGTCGACATGGGATTATCGAATTAAGTTACTGTGTAGGGGAACTTCGTGCAAAATTGACGAATTCCAGGAAACTGAAACATTTCATTTTCCACAGGGTTTCTACGCTCGGGCAAGAACCAACATTTTGACCACCATGTGCTGCCCTAGCGTGATGTGCTAAGCGGGCATTAGGGGAGGCGCGGGCAAGCCAGGAGCGCGAGAGCAGTGAGAGGATGTCTGGACAACTCCAGGTTTACTAAACAAAACACCAACAAATAAATAATTGCAGGACCAAGGTAGGAGCAAGCCATAACTATAATTTTTTTCCATATATAATCTTTTTATATAATTTTTTTGCTATAATTTCCATATAATTTTTTTTTTAAAGTATAACTTTTGAAATTCTTGTAAACGCAGGGTAAAGGTATGACGTCATAACCCCAATTTTGCGGTACTATTAAGCTAAATTTTATTGTGAAATTACTATTGCGGTTATTTTGGCGCTGACTCGTTCCCACCAATTTCATTGGTTTATATTTCATGTTTCAAGTATTTTCCTCAGATTTCAATACTTTTTTTTTGTACTTTAATCAATTTCATTTTCATCCTCCTGTGAAAATAAACAAGATGAACTAAATTTTTGTGTTATTTGTGCAACCCAATGACCAACTTTGCGGAGACAAAAGAGAGATGAGATTATATGTTTTAGCGGTTTCTTCACACTGTTTTACCTCATGGGGTAGATCTCGGACTGGGTTGCTGTCTGTCTCATTCGACCTAGCGTAGAATGATGACAGTGGATATTTGGTCCAGATCTCCCCTATGACAGAATAACTTTGGAAGTATATTTATTTTTTTTTTTCAATCATTTATGTAACCGAGTCTCACACTACTGACTCAGGTGTAGGTACACTATGACCTGTTAAAGGAGTCCATCTACCTGTAAAGTATTTCTGTTTTGTCATCTGAATTCGATCTAATAGAATTTTATTCTGTTTATTTTTTTTTTTGGCTTTTTAATTACACAAATATTCTGGAAGCCTCGGAAGTATAGAATTTCATTGTTTGGCTACAACGTTTGGGTTGAACTGTATTTTATTTAAGATCTTCTTTGTAAAACATTGGTATTAAATAATGTGGCGCACTTAAAATTTTCTTATTTCTGAACCCCCCCCTTCTCCACTGTATAAAAGTTACCGGGCATATCAATGTTTTACCTAGCTGGAAAATACAGTTCTGCTTCCAGATATTTGTTTAATTATTCAATGGGTTTGTTGTGTCACAAAATGGCGGCAACGTCTTCAAGCTGCCACAAATGTCACACAACGCATTTTAATAGGCCACAAATTGGCGCCCAAATATTTTTTTAACTTTATTAAGGCCACAAATTGGCGCCCTACGTGTGTTTTTGGCTAGTTTTTTAACATCTGATGTAATTTTTTGTTCTTTTTTTTTAATTTGGAAAAAAAAGAAAAAACTTTTTTTTTTTGAATTTTTTTTGGAATTTTTTTTTAAAAATTTTTTGTGGTACATCCAAAGCCAGGTTAAAGGCTTTCAGTGGCTGTCAGTGTTTTTTGATACCCAATCAATTTTTTAATGAAAAACAAGATCATTGGTTTTCGTAAATTACACTTTTTAAATATTTTTTTTTGGTAATATTGGTTGATTTGGAACTCGTTTTGTTGTTTTAGGGATTCTCATAGTTTTTATTAGCTTATCTTCACAGGGTTTTTCTGGGAAAATAAAAGATCCATTTTTATTTATTAAGGAATAATAAGTTGATAAAAAAACATGGGAGTTTTTATTGAACGGAGTCCAATTCATGTTCTTAATTCTTTAAAGTTTTTTGTAGGAAGAACATGTGTTAATTTTTTTGTAAAGAAAAATAAACACAGTAATCTAAGTTTACTTCAATTTTTTTTTGTTGATTTATAGGTGGATGGATTTCCAGACATGGTCTTTTTATGTTTTAAATATATGACATAGGTAGTGTGTTTTTTCTAACAATTTTTTTTTGCAGGTTCATTTATTTATATGTTATTATTTCCTGCTTGTGATAAGATAGAAATTGTTTCACCGATTATTTTTTAGTGCAGTCAATTTATTTAGGTCAACAAGATAATTTTTTTGGCGATCTTAATTTTTTGTGGGATATCACCACTTGGTATTTGGAATATTTTTACAGGGTTTCACACAAATTTTTCTTGGCTGAGTTGTTTTAAAGTAAAAATAGCTTAACAGCTGGTAGCTTTGTTTAGTTGAAAGTATTAATTAGTAATGAAAGAAAAGGAAAATGAGTTTATTTTGCTGTCATTTTCTTTTCTTGTTTTTGGTGGTAACTGTTGGATGACAATTAAGACCTTACGTCACTCAGTTACATCGGGTCAGAGGAGGGTACACTACTAGTGTCGGCTCGGGAGGTTAGGAAACACAAGGCTAAAACCCCTAGAGTGACACCTTGGCTGAAGATCAATGCCAAAAGTCCAGTTGACATTTTTTTTTTGGGGTATTTTTTTTGAAAGACAGTTTTTAGGTCTTTGGTTTAGTTGTCTAGTTGTGTTTCGTGACTGATCAAATTTTTTTGGTGGAAAATACAGCGTTGGGCTTTGGAGTGCATTTTTTTTAAAAATGACCTACGGGTATTTCTACCAATTAAAGTTTTCTGGTTCACAATTATTTTTTTTTCTGTATTTTTTTCTGCGTTCAGGTCATAGCTTGGTCATGGCCATTGGAGAGCAAACATTTATGTTTGAGCCTTGAGAAGTTTTGCCTGCTCCGGATTGAATAAAGGGAAAATGAATTTGAAGCCCAACTAGATATAATACCACAAAAGAAATGTTTAACTGAGACAGATATAGATATAAGTTTTTTGATTTTTTTTTTAGTTCATTTGTAGAGTTCATTTGTAAAGTTCAGTAATTTTTTTAAGTAATGTCATTTTGAGTCAGTGAATTTAAGAGAGACTTTCAACTAAATATAAATGCTAGTCGGTGGTAATTGGTAAAAATATTTCAAAATTTTACTTTTTTTAAAATAATTTAATCTTTCTTAAAAATATTATTTTTTTTCTGTAAGCATAACTTCTCGAATTCTTGTTTTGGTCAAAACGGTTTGTATAGGGGTCGTAGCTTTAAAGGGTGACCAGACAGGTTATATTTTTTTTAGGGGACCAAACGGGAATTTCTTGAGTTACAAAAGGTGAACTTTTTTTTTTTTTGTCTTAGTTGATCAGGCAGGAATAAATAAATCTTTTTACTTCCAAAACATAATTCTAAATAACAAGATTTATTGGTTAAGTGTTTGGGTCTTATAGAAAAAAAAACGTTTTGTTTTTGGAGGGTACTGGTATGATATGAAATTATTTTAATTTCATGCCAAATGTTGTTTGACGACAGATATGCTAGTCTTCAGTTTTTTGTTAGTTTGCAGTTCAGGACAGTGGCGTGTACTTAAAGGGGCCTTACATCTGCGCCCATTGTAAAGCAACTTCCAACATACTTGCTTAGCTTTTCACTTAATCTTCGTTTTGTTGCTTCTGAAATTAAAGCGTTATGTTGGATAACGATGGATGGTGTTAGACTGAAAAAGTACCTAGGTATTTAGGGATGAAAACTTGGAAGTTGTGGACAATTGGGAAATAATTTTTGTTATTTCATTTTTTTTTTAATTTTAAAATAATTTCATACTGGTGACCTCAAATAATGAAGCAAAATTTTGTGGAATAAATGGGAAAGTGTTCAGGTTAAACAATAAATTTAAGATCATTGATTTCTAAAAAAAGATTCCAACCTAAGAATAAATTTAAAAACAATAGGTTTTCTTTGATGCGACTAAACAATGATGAGGGCATATATTTTTTTGTTATGCATAATATGATAGTAGTACCTTTTGTATTGCAATAATTAGGGGTTTTCCTCCCGCGAGCTGGGTGGAAATGGAAGAAATGTTTGGTTCGGAGTGTAGAAATCGAGGAACGAGGACTTCCTGCTAATCTTTTTAGGATTTCGCAACTTCGGTTTTCGCTAAATTAAAATACATCCAAATTTGGCCTACAGGCTGAATCTCACATCTTCCAGGACCTTGCAGATTTGCGGAGAAAGACAATTTTTGTGATCTGTTTAGTTATGATAGGAATTAAAATAGTAACATGTACATGAGGGAACTAGATATATTTAGGTTAAAAAGTAGTAAGAACACTGATCTGAACAATTTTCCATAATAGTGTCCTATTTTCACAGGGTGCTTCAAAATATCTTCACCCTTTCTTTGAAGTAAGATATCGTTTCGCCTGTGGGTGTTTGGCCGGTTAAAAATATATAGGGTACAGATGGGATTGGAATGGAAATCACAAGTTTTTGGGTTTTATTGACATTATACTTAGGGAATAGGGAAAATGTCTAATAAAAAGTTTTTGGTTTTAGGCCGAGTTTTGTTGAGATAACAAAAATTTATTTGGGGCCGGGAGTTTTATTATGCTCTTTTAAAATTAATGTAATAGTTTTTGGTTCTTGATTTTGTTCTCTGGTTTTTACGCAGGATTATTCCCAACTGTTTCATTTCAAAATATCATTTGTAGGTGATGGGGTCTCATTAGCCCTTGGACATTTGGTAGATTTGCTTTGACTGATAGTTGTGGAGTGGGCCCAACTTAATTTTATATCTCGTAAACACCAGGAATAGGGATCTGAGAATGCATTAGGCAGTAAATTTTTTTTTGATTAGATGTTGTGTGTAAAGACACTTGAGTAGGCAGATTTAGTTTTACAACGTTCTTATAGGTGAACCTTGAAATTGTTTTTATATTTGTTTTTTGAAAGTACACACAAGATGATTCTTTACGGAGTTGAGTGCAAAGTTTAAAACTTAGGTTCACACTATTATAGTGGTACAGTAAATAAGTACTCACGTTGTTTATTTCCTTTAGTGATAATTTTGAACAAATATACTAACATCGTTTGTTTTTTTGAACATAAATATATTTTTTTTACTTTTCCTAAACTGATTGGGTTTTTTGCAATTACGATTTTTGTACCTTGTGATTCTTAAGTAAATTTAATTTTCAAAATTTTTTTGTATAGTAAATTAATTTTTCTTGCTCGTTTACTTTTCACATTGCCACAGTTTTGGGAGAGGAAAGGGAATTGACAACTGTTTTTTTTAAAGGAAAAGAACAAAAACTGTTGCATGACAACTCGAATAAGATTTTTCTGGTGCTGGTTTTATTAATTTTTTTTTTAAGGTTCACTAATAGGAGCTGCAACCCCACTTAAACATTTTTAATTTTTTTTTGAAAATATTCTTTAAATATTTTTCTTTAAATATTTTTTTTTAAAAGGGAAACTTGATTTTCTTGTTGGACATTTTTTTCCTTGGTGCATAGTAGTACCTTGTCCCTACAATGGTTCTACCAGTTTATTTAAATATTTTTTTTCTGAATTAAAATATAATTTTATTTCGAACCCTCACGTTTTAACAACCTATCATCATTTGTTTTAAAAAATTTTTTCTTCTCCCTACTCCAAACCACCTATCAGAGTGGAGTAATTTTTGAAAATTTTAGTGAGTCACTAATTAATTTTTTTTGACTATTGGACTACTGTGGTCGACACCAAAAATTTTTTTGTTTATTTTTTTTCGACACCTTTTGGCACGATCCTAGGGTCTTTTTGACCATGACCATCAATGCATCAATTTAGTTAAAATTTTGGGAATTTCATTTTAACGATTATTAGAGAGTTGCAGTCCTACCAAGACGTTATTTGTGTAATTTTTTTTTTACCATCGGTAATTTTTTTTTAAAAATTTCTTTTAATTTTTTTTAATTACACACAACGTCCTTACCAGTCTAATTCGACGCAATTTCAGCGAGCGGTTTTTTTTTAATTGAGCATATGTTACGATTTCTATAACATGAACATCTGTTCCGATGTTTATTGCGTTCACTTATATATTAAGGGATGATGTGACCTTAAGCAATGCATGTTTCGTGTAAACTCAGAGTAGGTAAGCAGGTTAAAGTGGGTTTTGATTTTTTCTTTTTAGAAAAATCATTGTATACGGCGATTTGGGTTTTTTTTTGGAGTTTAGTTGTGGAGCCGTTCTGCAATAGCAGGAGTATACCCTAGCTTTAACTGTGTACAACAGCTTTGGGATTTTTTGTTATAGGTAGTCTGTTGTACGTTCCATTTAGGGATAAAATTACCTATTCGGTTGCTGAGGTAAACAAACATCACTTAACTTTAATTTTAATCCAGTTCAACTAGGATAAGCGCAATTATTTTTTTTTTTGGTTTTACTCACGCAGGAGTGGAACATAAGACATGAACACTGCCAAAACTCTTGTCTCTCTTTTATTTTTTTTAAAACTTTTTTTTTATGGCTACTTGTTAATTCTAACTTAGGATTTAAGTAGTTATTTCTCTCTGCAAGGTTGGACGTCATAGTTGGTTGTACAAATACTTAACATAAATTATGATTACATTTTTAAATGCAAATAAATTTTATTTTCTTACTGCTCCGGTGTTTTTCGGTTTTGTTCGCGTCTGCCCGTATTTAAGTTTTATATTTTCTACATTTGTGAGAAAATTTATAGTGATTTTCACTAGTGAATTTAAAGTGAACTTTGTGTTTGTTATTGCGTTGTTTAGTTTTTATAATTGGGAGGTATAACTAACAGTTTTAATTAAAGTTTAAAGTTTTAATATATATAAAAGGCACCATGGCTATTTCTTTGAGTCGGTTGTCTGACATAAGGTACTTAGTCAAGGACGAATTAATCTACGAATTAACATGGAGAGGCATAGCCATTGGATCGGTGGAAGAGATGAAACAACAGCTCATATTGATTAGACAGAGAGAAAGGACTGATGGAAGTATGAGATACCCTCCGTATCCCTTTAAGTTTGGCCAAGATGCTTTTAGCTGCATGAAGAAGCTTGATAGTCTGGTACCGCTGGTAGAGAAGTTCTCTGGTACGAGCAAAGGGGGAGAGTTTAGGAAAATCGCTGTAAGGTTGGAACATGTGTTAGCCAGGATAAATAATATGAATCCGTCAAACTTTGAAGAAAGTCAAACAAAAGGCATACTGGTTGCGGAAACCTTGAGTTTGATTGGGAGGTTGCAGAGCCAAGCAACAGATTTATTGAGAGTTGGCGTTGCCTCAGATGATGATGAAGCATCTGAAACCCAATCAACGAGTAGAAGCTCAGACCACTCAACAAATGCTGGTAACACACCAAACCAGTCTCATTTCCCGCAACCACAGCACTCGAGCACACAAACAGCTCAACAGCCTACGAACCAACCGTCGGTCATTGCTCCAGTGCAAATGCCTGTGCTCACGAACCCAACTCAAGCACCAATACAGGCACCAGTCCCTATGCCGATTGAGAATTACGGTACATCAGCTTTTCATTATCAACAACCGTCTACCGTTCCTTTGAGTTTAGCTGCCCTCCAAAGTAGCATAGCACCAATTGCTCAGTCACGACCATTTTCATGTTCGTCGCCAGTACCAATGTCAAGTGATCCTTGTACTTCATATCATGTTGCACCTGTACCTCCGCATAAGTGGAACATAAAGTTTACAGGCGAGAGGGGTACGATCTCCGTCACCGCATTTTTTGAGAGAGTGGACGAGTTAAGTCAGGCGAGAGGAGTCAGCAAAAAGGTTTTACTGAATTCGGGCATTGATCTTTTTGAAAAGTCAGCTTATACTTTTTACAAAGATGTTCGAAGAGAAGTCCATACGTGGGAACAGCTGGAACAGAGGTTCATGGCAGAATATCTTCCTTCTTCATATGGCGAGAAGCTATTGAAGGAGATTCAAAAACGTAAACAGGGCCCTGGAGAGTCTATAGGGACCTATATTGCTGTCATGAACACATATTTCCAAAGACTTGGCTGTCCTGTTTCCGAAGAGGCGAAATTAGCTATCGTCTTCAGAAATATCGCGGACATCTATAAAAATGGGTTAATTGCTACTGAGGTCAATAGCCTATCACATTTAAAGGATCTGTGTCGTAGAATAGACCAGAGATATGGTTTAGAGGAGGAAAATTTTACACCTAGGAAAAACCAATCTATCGAACCTGACTTGGCCTACGTTGACGTAGAGAGCGACAGTGACGATTTTTCAACAGGGGTTGATGCAATTCAAATATCAGGTGCTGGGACATCGAACCAACAGAATTTAAATCATCCTGCTAATAGATTCGACAGAAATAGGCAGCAGCCAGCAAGCAGTTTCGCTGCTAGAGCTGATAGAGATAGACAACAACCAGCTAGTGGTCAGTCTAGTGTAAATGACAGAGATGGACAACCACCACAAGGTGCTAGACCTGGTAGGGCGAATAGGGACGTGGTATGTTATAGATGCAACCAAACAGGGCACATGGCAATCGGGTGCGCATTACCTAGAGGCAAACAGTGCTATTCGTGTGGTCAGGTAGGGGTAACAGTAAGAGAATGTCGAAATTGTAATCGTCAGGGAAACGGACCCAGGCGCTCGTAGGTGGTCGACCTTCGAGTCAGCCTGAACAAGCATCGACCGATAGGCTAACGTACGTTTTAGATTATGTGATAAGTCATGCTCGTAAAGATGAGAGGCCTTATTTAGAAGTGGATGTGCTCGGAAATAAGTTATTAGGTTTGTTGGATTCCGGGGCTTCACGTACCTTTTTAGGGAATCATGGTTGGTCAATCATCGAGAGGTTTGGTTTTTCACTTGATACGACGAAGAAGACGAGTTGTATTGTGGCAAATGGTCAAAGCACGAGTAGTATTGGAACAGTGCAGCTTCCTATGCGAGTTCAGGACAAATTTAGGTTAATAGAGGTCGTCGTCGTTCCTGAGTTGCCGCACACTTTGATTTTGGGATTAGATTTTTGGATTTCGATGGGGATAGTACCGAACTTAAGTACTAATGAGTGGCACTTTGCCGATAATAAAGATGTGATTTGTTCTTTAGAAACACCAGACCAACAAACTACTCTTTCGCCTTATGAATCAGAACGACTAGAGGAATTGGTCGATAAATATAAGACTATTATGGGTGACTCACTAGGATGTACAGACAGAGTAGAACATAAGATTACAACAAATGCAGCACCGATAAGACAACGTTCATATAAGGTCTCACCGGTCATTCAAAAACTTATTGATGACGAAATCGACGAAATGCTGAAAATGGATGTGATAGAACGTAGTAGTAGTTCATGGGCTTCACCAGTGGTAATGGTACAAAAGAAAAACACAAAGAAATATCGTTTCTGTGTAGACTACCGCAAATTGAACTCAGTGACGGCGCGTGATAGTTATCCTTTACCACTCGTATCCGAGACTCTTGACAAATTGAAAGATGCTAAGTACTTGTCAACTTTAGATATTAAGAGTGCTTATTGGCAAGTACCAATGGAAGAATCATCGAAGCCACTAACAGCATTCATCTGTCGACGAGGTCTCTTCCAATTTAAGCGTTTACCATTTGGTCTTCATAATGCACCTGCAACTTGGCAGAGACTCATAGATAGCATCATAGGAAACGATTTAGACCCCTACGTGTACGTATATCTCGATGACCTCGTAATTGTCACACAGAGCTTTTCTGAACATCTTAGAATTCTTGTGGAAGTCCTACGAAGATTGCAGAATGCAAAGATAACGGTAAGTTGGGAGAAATGCCAACTGTGTAGGCCAGAAATGACTTATTTAGGTTTCGTAGTAGACCGTCGAGGCATCCGAGTTGACCCTAATAAAATTAGAGCCATGTTAGAGCTCCAGAGGCCAAGAACTGTCAGAGAAGTTCGTAGAGTTGTAGGTACAATATCCTGGTATAGACGTTTCATAGAGAATTTTTCAGCGATAATAGCTCCGATTACAGCTCTAACTAAGAAAAATCAAAAGTTCGATTGGACTCCAGACTGCGAAAAAGCATTTATTAAGATTAAGGAACTTTTAGTGACTGCACCGATTCTTACATGTCCAGATTATACCAAAGAATTTGTCATTCAAACAGACGCATCAGGATATGGAATAGGAGCATGTTTAACGCAGCCTTATCCTAAAGGAGACAAAGTCATATGCTATTTGAGTCGCTCTTTGACTAAGCAAGAACGTGTTTACACGACCACCGAGCGAGAATGTTTGGCATTGGTTTGGGCGATAGAGAAGCTCCGGCCTTATATTGAGGGGATCTCATTTAAGGTCATAACAGATCATTTTAGCTTAAAATGGCTTCATAGCTTAAAAGAGCCCAGTGGAAGACTTGCTCGTTGGTCTGTAAAACTGCAGCAATATGATTTTGAAGTAATCCATCGGAAAGGGAAAGATTTAGTTGTCCCGGACATGTTGTCTCGTGCAGTACCCATGATTGATACAATTTCGCAGCCCAGAGACGTTTCAACAGCAATTAAAGATCGATGGTACCAAAAGATGGTAAAGAGAGTCGTAGAATCACCGTTAAAATTTATGAACTGGAGATACACTGATAATAAGTTGTATAAATATGTCAAACAAGAATACCCTCAACTTTCACCATCTAACGAATATTGGAAAGAGGTAGTCCCCAAAGATCATAGGCGTAGAATTATTGGAGAAGCTCACGATCCTCCTACCGCAGGACATATGGGTGTGTATAAAACCTTCCACAGACTGGCAGAAAAATATTACTGGCCGAAAATGCGCCAGGACGTGGCAACTTTTGTAAAGAAATGCTTTGTCTGTGCAGCTCATAAAGGTGATACACAAGGTGTATCTGATCAGATGATATCTCACCCAAAACCAACTCGTCCTTGGGAAATTATTTCGACTGATTTATGTGGACCTCTACCTCGTTCAACAAAGGGTAATTGCTGGATTCTCGTCGTTACGGACTATTTGAGTAAGTTTTCCTTAGTTTTTCCAATGCGAACAGCCCCTACTCAAGCTGTTGTTAAGCATCTTGAGGAGCAAGTATTTATGGTCTTCGGAGTGCCCCGTTTGATACTTTGTGATAATGGCCCTCAGTACAAAAGTAATGAGTTTAAGCGTTTTGCTGAGAGTTATCAGGTTAAAATTCAGTATAATCCGTATTATCACCCCAGAGCAAATCCAACAGAAAGGACGAATCGCACGTTAAAAACCATGTTATGTTGTTATGTGAAAGACAACCACAGGAAGTGGGACGAACAAATACATAAACTTGCCTGCGCGATTCGTACTGCAACCCATGAGACAACCAGGATGTCTCCTTTCTTTGTTAATTTTGGTAGGAATATGTGTTTGTCAGGAAAAGATTACTCCAACCCAGTTTTGTTATCTGAAGAGAATGGTGTACAAACTGCAGCTGAAAGTAAGAACGAAGGTTTCCGGAAGCTCTATGCTGATGTTAAGAGAAGGTTAGAGGTGGCTGGAGAGAAAAACGTAGTTCAGTATAATTTGCGTACAAGGGTACCCAACTTTGCTGTGGGTCAGCGTGTTTGGGAGAAAAATTATGTTTTGTCAGATGCTGCGAAGTTTTTCTCGAAGAAGTTAGCACCGAAATTCGTTGGTCCTTATGTGATTAGGAATAAAATTTCTCCATGGATATTTGAGCTTCAGGAACCATCGGGTAAAGTACTGCCAGGGAGTTGGCATGCCAAAGACCTTAAGTCGGCAGCGGATCTCTCCGATTAACCTTTTTAGGTTAATCGTCTTGAAGTTGGGGGGGGGATTATGTAACGTGTCATTTTTACGTTTGGGACAACGTTACATATTTGTTTATTTGGGTAAATGGTCAAGGCTCTTTGATTCGTCTTTCTGTACACAAGTAAGGGTATTTTATAGAGCTAGGTTTGGAGGTTATATAGGGTCTAGGAAGTTACCTTAAAAAGAGGCATTCCATCGAATTACTGTGGACACTACGCACATCGCATTATCTGGACATCGTAATTGGAATTTAAGATCACAGGCTTCGGGAAAAATCACATAAAAATTTTGATTGTTTTGTTTTTATCTGTGGAATTTTGTGATTCACTTGACGTTCATAAAGTTAAACAGCTGTTATGCTGGGGAATGGCGGCGTTGCCGCATCACAAATGGTTTCAGTAACAGGAAGGAAACATTTAGATGAACATTTCATTCCCTTACGTTTATTTCGAGGATATTGGGACAATCCGAACCTCATATCCTTCACGGATTAACTAGTTTTGATAGTACAAAAACATATTTGGGTCGACCAGGAACAACCGAGGCTCCGCCACTTTGATATCTTTATTAATTTGATAGGGAAAGGATAAAATAAATACGAGTTATGCACTTTTGTAAATGGGAGATAAACGAGGGATTAAAACCAAGACTAAAAGAATAAACGAAATCGTGTGAGTTAACATCTGAACACTCTTGTGCCGAGCTTCTTAGCAGTAGTTCAGTGTGTATTTTTGGGTTCAGGTTCAGAAACAACTTTATTACAGTAGAAATGTTTTACAAGAATGGCGTCAAACCATATGAATCTTAGAGAAAACATATATAAAGGGCAAGGAAACTTGTGACTAAAACTGTAGCTAAAATACAACTAAATTCTACACTTAGTATAGCTTTACTCATATGGGAATTGGTTGAGTGTTCGAATATTCCTGGGTTTGCTGCATGCCCTGATCTCCAGTAATTGGTTTTACAGTTGATGGTTTCAATGCTGAGCTTCTTCTAGTCCGTCGGGTTATTCTTCTTCTACTTGATATGTTGGTGGGGGTCCGGTAGGCAAATGTTCGGTCTTGTATGGAGGGTGTCTCGACGTCCTTGTTATAAAAATTTCAACCGTGGAAATAGATCCGACAACACCTCAAGGTTTGTTTTACGTACTTCCTAGCCCCTTGGTCGGTGCTGCCCCCTATATACCTGTATAGGACTATCGCTGTATCTCCTCATTGGTTACTTTGAAAACCCCGGGTTTTTCTTCCAGGCTTGCCACTGAATGTAGAGATTTATTTTTGGCGGAAAAGTTTTTATAAATAGGTTTGCATCCTTTATTTGAATTTCACCGGGAAGATTAGGTTGGTACTATTGCGTTTTACCGTCCCCACTCCCCACCAAATTTACAAAACGGTTTCCGGCCACTTCGTTTTTTTGTGTTCTGCCTGGTCTCTCTTTGCTAACAGATTTGGTTGGGTCGACAACAGTTTCTGGGATCGCCTTTGTTTTTGGTGATTGGCACTACAGCGATTGTAGGAGATATCCCAGAAACTGTGGAAGTGAGTCCGTCGTGTCTGGGCAATCTGGAGTGACGCTCGCACCCTGTTTTGAGGGGAATTTAAGTCGGCCTACGCCATTTGCACGGAAAGAGCATCGGTAAGTTCGATTTTATTTTTTTTTTCATTTTTTTTTATTATTTGAGTACTCTTCAAGATAATAATTGCCTCCCAAATTGTAATTATTTTTCGTGGGAAATGTACTTTTTTTGACAAAGGACGTGGGGATTTGTTGGCGTTTTTATATTTTTCTTTTAACCACGTGTTGGATAAAAACTATATATTGTTTTTCTCCTTTGTCTACAGCCCTGTCAATTCCAGCGACGGGACAGTTGGGCTGGACGCTGGTGGGAAGCCGGACGGGCCAGTTATAACCCTGAGAAAGGTACGTTAGGATTATTTTAGTTCATCTGTTTAAATCTACTTTGTTTTATTGAGTCGACATGGGATTATCGAATTAAGTTACTGTGTAGGGGAACTTCGTGCAAAATTGACGAATTCCAGGAAACTGAAACATTTCATTTTCCACAGGGTTTCTACGCTCGGGCAAGAACCAACATTTTGACCACCATGTGCTGCCCTAGCGTGATGTGCTAAGCGGGCATTAGGGGAGGCGCGGGCAAGCCAGGAGCGCGAGAGCAGTGAGAGGATGTCTGGACAACTCCAGGTTTACTAAACAAAACACCAACAAATAAATAATTGCAGGACCAAGGTAGGAGCAAGCCATAACTATAATTTTTTTCCATATATAATCTTTTTATATAATTTTTTTGCTATAATTTCCATATAATTTTTTTTTTAAAGTATAACTTTTGAAATTCTTGTAAACGCAGGGTAAAGGTATGACGTCATAACCCCAATTTTGCGGTACTATTAAGCTAAATTTTATTGTGAAATTACTATTGCGGTTATTTTGGCGCTGACTCGTTCCCACCAATTTCATTGGTTTATATTTCATGTTTCAAGTATTTTCCTCAGATTTCAATACTTTTTTTTTGTACTTTAATCAATTTCATTTTCATCCTCCTGTGAAAATAAACAAGATGAACTAAATTTTTGTGTTATTTGTGCAACCCAATGACCAACTTTGCGGAGACAAAAGAGAGATGAGATTATATGTTTTAGCGGTTTCTTCACACTGTTTTACCTCATGGGGTAGATCTCGGACTGGGTTGCTGTCTGTCTCATTCGACATAGCGTAGAATGATGACAGTGGATATTTGGTCCAGATCTCCCCTATGACAGAATAACTTTGGAAGTATATTTATTTTTTTTTTTCAATCATTTATGTAACCGAGTCTCACACTACTGACTCAGGTGTAGGTACACTATGACCTGTTAAAGGAGTCCATCTACCTGTAAAGTATTTCTGTTTTGTCATCTGAATTCGATCTAATAGAATTTTATTCTGTTTATTTTTTTTTTTGGCTTTTTAATTACACAAATATTCTGGAAGCCTCGGAAGTATAGAATTTCATTGTTTGGCTACAACGTTTGGGTTGAACTGTATTTTATTTAAGATCTTCTTTGTAAAACATTGGTATTAAATAATGTGGCGCACTTAAAATTTTCTTATTTCTGAACCCCCCCCTTCTCCACTGTATAAAAGTTACCGGGCATATCAATGTTTTACCTAGCTGGAAAATACAGTTCTGCTTCCAGATATTTGTTTAATTATTCAATGGGTTTGTTGTGTCACAAAATGGCGGCAACGTCTTCAAGCTGCCACAAATGTCACACAACGCATTTTAATAGGCCACAAATTGGCGCCCAAATATTTTTTTAACTTTATTAAGGCCACAAAAGATTAAGTCTAAATTATATTAAAAAATTATATATGAGAAAAAAATTATAGTTAAGGCTCGCTCCTACCTTGGTCCTTGATTATTTTGTTATAAATGTGTGTTCTAGTTTGGAAACCTGGAGTTGTCCAGACACCCCCTCACTGCTACTGCTGCTCCTGGTTTGGCCGCGCCTCCCCTAATGCCCGCTTAGCACATCACGCTAGGGCAGCACATGGTGGTCAAAATGTTGGTTCTTGCCCGAGCGTAAAAGGTTGTGGGATGCTTGCCCGAGCGTAGAACCCTGTGGAAAATGAAATGTTTCAGTTTCCTGGAATTCGTCAATTTTGCACGAAGTTCCCCTACACAGTAACTTAAATCGAGGACCCCATGTCGACTCAATAAAACAAAGTAGATTTAAACAGATGAACTAAAATAATCCTAACGTACCTCTCCCAGGGTTATAACTGGCCCGTCCGGCTTCCCACCAGCGTCCAGCCCAACTGTCCCGTCGCTGGAATTGACAGGGCTGTAGACAAAGGAGAAAAACAATATATAGTTTTTATCCAACACGTGGTTAAAAGAAAAATATAAAAACGCCAACAATTCCCCACGTCCTTTGTCAAAAAAAAGTACATTTCCCACGAAAAAATAATTACAATTTGGGAGGCAAATATTATCTTGAAGAGTACTCAAATAATAAAAAAAATGAAAAAAAAAAAATAAAATCGAACTTACCGATGCTCTTTCCGTACAAATGGCGTAGGCCGACTTAATTTCCCCTCAAAAGGGTGCGAGCGTCACTTCCGATTACGCCTAAAACACGACGGCACACTCCTCACAGTCTCTGGGATATCTCCTACAATTCGCTGCAGTGCCAAACCAAAAACAATGGCGATCCCAGAGCCTGTTGCCGACCCAGCCAAAATTTGTTAGCAAAGAGAGACCAGGCAGAACACAAAAAAACGAAGTGGCCGGAAACCGTTTTGTAAATTTGGTGGGGAGTGGGGACAGTAAAATGCAATACCAACCAACCAGAAAAACCCGCGATTTTCAAACTAACCAATAAAATACAGCAATAGTTTTATACAGGTATATAGGGGGCAGCACCGACCAAGGGGATAGGAAGTACGTAAAACAAACCTTGAGGTGTTGTCGGATCTATTTCCACGGTTGAAATTTTTATAACAAGGACGTCGAGACACCCTCCATACATTTGACCGAACATTTGCCTACCGGACCCCCACCAACATATCAAGTAGAAGAAGAATAACCCGACGGACTAGAAGAAGCTCAGCATTGAAACCATCAACTGTAAAATCAATTACTGGAGATCAGGGCATGCAGCAAACCCAGGAATATTCGAACACTCAACCAATTCCCATATGAGTAAAGCTATACTAAGTGTAGAATCTAGTTGTATTTTAGCTACAGTTCCAGTCACAAGCTTCCTTTGCTCTCCATATATGTTTTCTCTAAGATTCATATGGTTTGACGCCATTCCTGTAAAACATCTCTACAGTAACAAAGTTGTTTCTGAACCTGAACCCAAAAATACACACTGAACTATTGCTTAAAGGCACAAGAGTGTTCAGATGTTAACTCACACGATTTCGTTTATTCTCCCAGTCTTGGCCTCCATCCCTCGCCCATCTCCCATTTACAAAAGTGCACAACTCGTACCTATTTTATCCTCTCCCCACCAAATCAATAAAGATATCAAAGTGGCGGAGCCTCGGTTGTTCCTGGTCGACCCAAATATGTTTTCGTACTATCAAAACCAGTTAATCCGTGAAGGATATGAGGTTCGGATTGTCCCAATATCCTCGAAATAAACGCAAGGGAATGAAATGTTCATCCAAATATCTCCCTCCCGTTACTGAAACCATTTGTGATGCGGCAACGCCGCCATTCCCCAGCATAACAGCCGTTTAACTTTATGAACGTCAAGAGAATCACAAAATTCCACAGATAAAAACAAAACAATCAAAATTTTTATGTGATTTTCCCGAAACCTGTGATCCTAAATTCCAATTACGATGTCCAGATAATGCGATGTGCGTAGTGTCCACAGTAATTCGATGGAATGCCTCCTTTTAAGGTAACTTCCTAGACCCTATATAACCTCCAAACCTAGCTCTATAAAATACCCTTACTTGTGTACAGAAAGACGAATCAAAGAGCCTTGATTATTTACCTAAATAAACAAATATGTAACGTTGTCTTAAACGTAAAAATGACACGTTACAGGAGCTGGGTTTCTAATTACGTCATTTTGACAGATTTTTCGTTAAAACTTGCACACGTTGTCAAGGGATCATCGCTCTATCGCCGCTATATTTCACAATTTTGTTACAAACGTCAGAGGCGGAGTTATGAATTTGAAAATTTTTATTGAAGTGAATTTGGAACTGGGTCCCTAATTACGTAATTTTGACAGATTTTGCCTATATACTTGCACAAATTATAAAGGGATCACCCCTCTATCGGCCCTATATTTTACAATTTTGTTACAAACGTCAGTGGCGGAGTTATGAATTTTTTAATTTGAATTGAAGTGAATTTGGAGCTGGGTCCCTAATTACGTCATTTCGACAGATTTTGCCTAAATACTTGCACATATTATAAAGGGATTACCCCTCTATCGCCGCTATATTTTACAATTTTGTTACAAACGTCAGTGGCGGAGTTATAAATTTTTAAATTTTTATTGAAGTGAATTTGGAGCTAGGTCCCTAATTACGTCATTTCGACAGATTTTGCCTAAATACTTGCACATATTATAAAGGGATCACCCCTCTATCGCCGCTATATTTCACAATTTTGTTACAAACGTCAGTGGCGGAGTTATAAATTTTTAAATTTTTATTGAAGTGAATTTGGAGCTAGGTCCCTAATTACGTCATTTCGACAGATTTTGCCTAACTACTTGCACATATTATAAACGGATCACCCCTCTATCGCCGCTATATTTCACAATTTTGTTACAAACGTCAGTGGCGAAGTTATGACTTTTTAAATTTTTATTAAAGTGAATTTGGAGCTAGGTCCCTAATTACGTCATTTCGACAGATTTTGCCTAAATACTTACACATATTATAAAGGGATCACCCCTCTATCGCCGCTATATTTTACAATTTTGTTACAAACGTCAGTGGCGGAGTTATGAATTTTTAAATTTTTATTGATGTGAATTTGGAGCTAGGTCCCTAATTACGTCATGTCGACAGATTTTGCCTAAATACTTGCACATATTATAAAGGGATCACCCCTCTATCGGCGCTATATTACACAATTTTGTTACAAACGTCAGTGGCGGAGTTATGAATTTTTAAATTTTTGTTGAAGTGAATTTGGAGCTAGGTCCCTAATTACGTCATTTCGACAGATTTTGCCTAAATACTTGCACATATTATAAAGAGGTCACCCCTCTATCGCCGCTATATTTCACAATTTTGTTACAAACGTCAGTGGCGGAGTTATGAATTTTTAAATTTTTATTGAAGTGAATTTGGAGCTAGGTCCCTAATTACGTCATTTCGACAGATTTTGCCTAAATACTTGCACATATTATAAAGGAGTCACCCCTCTATCGCCGCTGTATTTTACAATTTTGTTACAAACGTCAATGGCGGAGTTATGAATTTTTAAATTTTTATTGAAGTGAATTTGGAGCTAGGTCACTAATTACGTCATGTCGACAGATTTTGCCTAAATACTTGCACATATTATAAAGGGGTCACCCCTCTATCGCCGCTATATTTCACAATTTTGTTACAAACGTCAATGGCGGAGTTATGAATTTTTAAATTTTTATTGAAGTGAATTTGGAGCTTGGTCCCTAATTACGTCATATCGACAGATTTTGCCTAAATACTTGCACATATTATAAAGGGATCACTCCTCTATCGCCGCTATGTTTTACAATTTTGTTACAAACGTCAGTGGCGGAGTTATGAATTTTTAAATTTTTATTGAAGTGAATTTGGAGCTTGGTCCCTAATTACGTCATATCGACAGATTTTGCCTAAATACTTGCATATATTATAAAGGGATCACTCCTCTATCGCCGCTATGTTTTACAATTTTGTTACAAACGTTAGTGGCGGAGTTATGAATTTTTAAATTTTTATTGAAGTGAATTTGGAGCTTGGTCCCTAATTAAGTCTGCTTCTTAGTAAGTGTACGGCATCTTGATAGATTTGGCTTTTTTGGAAGTTGAAGGACTTTTAAGAATTTTAGAATACTGAACAGGAATCGGTTTCTGAAGGACCGTTTTTAAGGGGTAGGGACGCAACTTGGGAAAATTCGTCTCAGTGTAAATAGGCACCGGTTGATGACCCGTCCTATCTAAGATTACTCCTGATCTTGAAGAGGAATTTAAAAAGTCAGGAACTGACGCATGTACCTGTTCTGGCGCATTGGATGTGGTTTCCTGCGTGGACAGCAGTTGATGTAAATATTTATTCCGTTGAATATTAACAACTATAAGGTTTCTACTGTTTCTATCGGCTTTTTTAAAAACGGCATTTGCGATCTCGTGGATTTTGGCGTCATTAAACTTAAGTGCCAAAAAGTATTGGAAGTTTTGGTTGGGGCAAAGCTCTCTTAATTTCTCGGCAAGGAAAACAACATCAAATGACGTTTTGCGTGGCATCTAAAATAAAGGGACAAAATATTGACAGCTAACTAGCCTATTTTAGCACACTTCAAGTGCCTTAAAAACAGTTTTTAGTAAATATCTCAAAATGAAATGATTGACCAAAATGTAGTCTACTTTATTTCGAAAACCGCATATTGACGCGATGCTCCGTTAAAAAGTTAGCATTTTTTACATTTTTGAATTGTCAAAAAACTGTGATTGGCATTAATGGATCTTGAACAAAATCTGTGTCGAATACTATTTTATCTGAAAATTTTATGAAAACCGGTTTAGAGGTTTAGGAGCTATCGTGTTACGGACAGAAATAATATACACACACACACACACAGACATCACGACGATATTGCTAAGATAGGTCAAAATACACCCAAATAACATATTTTCGGCGTTATCTCAAAAAAAAAACCAATACCTTCTCTAGCCATTGCTGTGCGGGCTAGGAAGCTAAAAAAAGGTAAGTGTAGATGCAGGTACAGGATGATCTATATTTAATTTTTCCTCATATTAATTTAGGATATAGATATGAAAAATCATATAAATGGGCACCTAAGCTCACACTAGGTATGTACTATAGTTATAGTGTACATGTGAGCTAATATAACTAAAAACTGAAATATATTTTATTCAACTCCAGACTCAATTACCTTTCGTTTGATACCACACAAGCCATGTTTTGACTTAAACTCTATTTTTTGAAATCTACCCCTACCCTTTTAAAAAAAAAACTAAAATGTATTTTGTTTAACTCCAGACTTAATAACCTTTCGTTTGATATCACACACGCCATATTTTCACTTAAACTCTAACTTTTGATCCACCCCCATTTTTTTTAAGCTAAAATATATTTTGTTTAACTGCAGACTCAATTACCGTTCGTTTGATATCACTCACCCCATATTTTCACATAAACTCTAATTTTTGAAATCTGCCCCCACTAGAGAATCCAATCCCGCAGCAAAATCTCAATCCCGCAAATCCGCGGGATTATAGCCATCAATCCCGCGGATCGGCGAAATTGCGGGATTGCAAAAAATAGTAATATTCTTTGTACTCAGCCTACTAAATATGATAATGAAAGTTTTTATGCAATAAAAAACAGAGTATAGTAGCAAGAAAATATTTATCATATATTGATACAATACAAAATACAATAGTCGGAATAGCTTAAAAGTTACATTTTACATTTATTTTGAAAATATTTCCGGAGGAAAGATAACATATCTAATGTGTCATCGTTTAAACTGGATCTAATTTTAAGGCACATATAACCTGCGGCTGAAAACGCAAACTCAGCATCGACATTTGTCGGAGGAATCGACTTAAGACAGTTATACGCAGCTTCCAAATAATAATATATGCCCATATTCCCTCCGCATTCAAAAAGGATCATTTCATGTCCCGCTTACATCGAATCCTGCAAATCCCGCGGTTCCCGCACGGATAATCCTGCAACGTTGATCTGCGAAATTCCTGCGGGATTGGATGCCGTAACTCCCACCCTTTTATTTGGCTTGTGTCTGGTGGATTTTGTTCAATTTTAAATGGGACCACGGATCACCTAGTGATCCGTGATGGGACCATCACGACACAAGACCCAGCCTAGGTACCAAATTACAAGTTGCTCCGATTTCAAAATTTTTTATATATCTTTGCGTTTCAGATAATTTTGAAACTTTTTTGCAGCGCCGTCTGTCTGTTTGTCTGTACCGGGTGGGCCAAAAATAACCGGACAATTTTTCTTTCATTATAACTTTTGAACTATATCATTGATTTTAATGGGACAAACCGCACTTGCCAGAGAATTAATCAGAGTTTTGAATAAATATATTTTTTTGTCCGCCATCTCAAAATCCAAGATGGCGGACGAAATTAAAATGTACCCTACGAAGATGCTCATTTATTATTGTGTTGCGAACATCTTTTAATAATTTTTTTGAATCAGTAAAAAAGCTACATTCTTGCCACGCACAACCAGGTACGAATTAGCAAAATTGGTTTGGTGGTTCTAAAAAAATATATTTTTGTTTCAACCATTGTTTTGAATAATATACCATTGCCTTGCCAATCATGTCTGCAATTATTTCCTTATTAATTTATTATTACTGAACCGATTTTAATGAAATAAGAAGCATCCTGGTGAGAATTAATTACTTTTTAAATATTGTGATCAAAATTTACAGCTATCTTAAAATTGGACTCTTCCCCGGGTGGCGGTTAGGGGGGGTCATTTTCGCGTACCAAAATAGGTAAAAGTTACATACATTAATCGTGTGAGCTTAAGTGCCCATAAATTGGCAGAGTATTTTTGGTTATTATTTTTGACATGTTCAATTTAGTTTAAATTAAGGCGCTTTTATTTATTTATTTTATTTTATTCTTGACACCCTAGGTATACATATAACATTTTAAACATAGGAATTACAGCATGAGTTATTTGCAAATATTGTTTAATTTCTCTTTCATACCTATTTATTTTTGAATTAAGTAGTTTTTGCGGAACATACCACAAGTGGGGACTACGAATTTTCTATTTTTTTAAATAAAACCAAATAGTAGAACGCTATAACGGCAGCGTTGTATTAGCTCACACATATACTATACTATAGTAGTGTGAGCTATGGTGATCCTAATTTTTTCGAGAAAAAAAAAGTTCGGTTCGTCTGTCTGTCTGTCTGTCTGTATGTCTGTAACGACCAACGCGCATAACTCAAAAACCGCTTGGCCGATTTTAATGAAATTTGGTACCTAGGCTGGGTCTTGGGTCGAGATGGTCCCATTTAAAAATGAACAAAATCCATCGAACAGAAACCAAATAAAAGGGTGGGGGTAGATTTCAAAAATTAGAGTTTATGTGAAAATATGGCGTGTGTGATATCAAACGAAAGGTAATTGAGTCTGCAGTTAAACAAAATACATTTTAATTTATTTTAAAAAAAAGGGTGGGGGTATATTTTAAAAATTAGAGTTTAAGTGAAAATATGGCGTGTGTGATATCAAACGAAAGGTAATTGAGTCCCGAGTTTAACAAAATACATTTTAGTTTTTTTTAAGGGTGGGGGTAGATTTCAAAAATTTGAGTTTAAGTCAAAACATGGCTTGTGTGGTATCAAACAAAAGGTAATTTAGTCTGGAGTTAAATAAACTATATTTCAGTTTTTAGTTATATTAGCTCACACGTACACTATAACTATAGTACCTAGTGTGAGCTTAGGGGCCCATATATTGGCAGAGTATTTTATGTCGCCACCCTGTACCTATACCTACCTATAATAGCTAAAGATAAAATCGGAATAAATGACAATTATTATCATTTACAATTAAAATTGACAAAATTTTAGAAAGATTGTAAAAAATATATGAATTTTCTATTAATATTTTTTTGGGTCTATTCTTAAATTACGTAACGCTTAAGGGGGAAGAAGGGTTTTACCTTGCAGTACACTTTTTTGTTCTTTCCTGATGAAAATGCTTTATGGAGGGGGGAAGTGGGATCAAAAATTTTTGCGTTACCGTAATTTGTGAATGTTCCCTAGTGCAGAAAAGGGGATATGACAATATGATGGTTTAAACATAGCTATTTTATGTATCTTGGTCATAAAGGAAGCGTTTAACGCCTGCGGCTTGAAAAAAAACACGAGCAGCTAGGCGAGAGCATTGCAAGCCGATAGCGTTAATCCAAAAAGTATTTTTTTGTGGTTAAACTTAATTTATGACTGAGATGCATACCTACGTCTTATGCACAGCGGCGTAGCGTGCCCGAAAGGGCCGGGGGGGCGACAGCCAAAAAGGGCGCCTCTGGAAACTGGTGAAAATCTTGTGACAAAAAAAAACAAAAAGGAGGGCGCCTCTCACAAATCTTGCGACCAAAAAAAAAAAAACACAAAAGGTCTTTATGTCGTTAGTTTCCTTTGGCACCCACTCAATTGGCCGTTACTGGCCCGACTTAATAAAGTTGAGGGCGCTTCGGCCACCTATGGGGCGCCACTACCCTTGGGGCGGGGGGCCACGAACCCCCCGCGCCCCCCCCACCCACCCTACGCCGCTGCTTTTGCACAACCATGAGTTAGGAGAGAAATAGTTTAAAATTAAGTAAAGGTATAATATTTTTGGCAATGAAATGCAATCCAAAAAAAGAGCGTCAAAACCTAAAAACTAAAAAGTATGAAAAAATGTATTTTTATCCCTCAACGAATTGTTAGTCCCGTCTCTGGTCGCGATACAAACCTTTCGGGATAAAAAGTGTTACTTTTATCGCTTGGTATAATATATTTATTTATTTATTTATTTATTTTCTATTTCAACGGCAGAGCCAATTTACAATAATATTACAGAGTAATTAATTAATAACAAGATGGCAAAAAAAGTAATAAAACTAATTAAAAGAAACAAAAAAAAAATAATATGAAACTAGGACTAAGAAAATTGACGAAAGACAAAAAATTTTCTCTTTTATTAAAATATAGGAACTGTAGGTTTTACTATAGTAATTCCCTAATACTACCCTTAAAGGAAGTGAGACCGGCTGCGAATGGATCAAGATTGTTTTGATTGTACAGACGAAGAGTACGAGTCAATGGTGAATAATAGCCATAATTGGCATGATGAAAGGGAATACGAAACATTGGCGAGTTATGCCTACGCTGAATAGTGTTGAAACCGATAATCTCCAATAAAGAAGGACAAAAGCAGATACCGTTTAATATTTTATAAAAAGTTATAACATCAGAATATGTCCTTCTTCTTTCCAAAGTATCAAGTCCAAATGGTTGGCTAATGGCATTATAATTTATGTTATAATTGTTGTTGTAAATGGCTATATCAGCCCTGAATGCAAGAGAACGAAGAAAAGTTCTCTGTACAGACTCCAAGCGATCAATGTGGCAGGCATAGTGTGGTGACCATACCACTGACGCATATTCCAGTACAGAACGAACTAGTGAGCAGTACAAGCGCTTAAAACAATATGGTGATAACTCGGAGCTGTTACGAGTGATAAAGCCAAGGGTTCGCATACCCTTATTAATAATATCGTCATAATGAGGCCTAAATGACAACTTGCTGTCAAATAAGACACCCAAGTCCCTGACTGCCGCTACTGATTCAAGAGCAGTACCATTTATGACATATATATGCTGAATCGAATTAGATGATCGACTGAAAGTGATACTTAGGCATTTTTTAACATTTAAATCTAGACCATTATTACTACACCACTCACTAATGTTATTAAGATCACTTTGAAGTAACAAACAATCAAGATAAGTTTCAATCAACCTATAAAGCTTAAAATCATCAGCAAATGCCAGATGATCCGAACTAACAATCACGTCACTAAGGTCACGAATAAATAAATTAAAGAAAACTGGGCCAATGTGTGAACCTTGCGGGACACCAGAGTCCACTTGAATCTCACCAGAAACGCAATCGCCTATACGGACCAACTGTGTGCGACCAGTCAGGAAACTATGGGCAAGACTTACCAGAGTCTCGCCCAACCCCATAGCCCTCAACTTGCTCACCAAGTGTGCATGACTCACCCTGTCAAATGCCTTTGAGAAGTCCGTGTAGACACTGTCCACTTGTTTAGACCCCTCAAAGGCACTCAACAGAGTGTGCTGATAAGATAGCAGGTTAGTCACTGTTGACCTGCCTTGAGCAAACCCATGCTGGCTATCGGATAAAATGCCCCTGCAATGCCAGGAAAAATGACGACAAAGTAAATGATCAAAAAGTTTTGGTATAACCGATTGAATACTAATACCACGATAATTACGAACATCATTCCTGTCACCATTCTTAAAAATAGGTGTCAAAAAACTGACTTTCCAGTACTCTGGAAATGTACCAGAAGACAAGGACATATTAAACAACCGATGCAAGGGTTCGCTCAGCGTGCAAACACAATTTTTGATAAAAACAGATGGAATGCCATCAGGACCATGGGAGTATTTAGTTTTTAAGTTGCTGATCCCTTCAAAAACTTCCACCATAGAGAACTGAATAAAATTTAAGTCCAAACTGTAATTAAAAGAGTAGGGAGGAACTTCCTCATTATGTTTTTTGTATGTAGAAGCAAAGTTCTTTGCAAACAAATTAACAATCTCTTGACCGCACTCAGCAGTCTCATAATCCAGGTGCATATTATTGGGAAACATACTCGATCTGCGCAGGTTACTAATATGTTTCCATAAACATTTTGGATCTTGCGAGACCTCCGAATTAACTTTAAAAATGTACGAACTATAACAGTTGTTACGCAATATTTTGCATTCTTCTCTAAGTTGAGAGAAAGTCAGGTAATCACTGTAGCTATCAGATTGTTTATACTTTGTATGTGCAATTTTTTTTTGAACTATAAGTTGCTGTAAATTTTTACTAAACCATGATGGAAAATTAGTTGATTTAAAATGTTTTACCGGCACAAACAGATCTATGACAGAATAGAGCACATTATAAAAGGAATCAAGACATTTATTGATATCCCTCTGATCGAGTATGTTGTCCCAGGGAACACTAGCAAAGTAGTTGTTAATAGCAAGAAAATCACAATTTCTAAAGTCATAATAAAATATATCACATTTGAGACCATTTTCACAGCCTACAGGAACACTTATTTCATAAGCAGGATGAAGCACCGTAACAGTTGAGAGTTTTTCAGAGGCATAAGATGTTTTGGCTGACACTAAACTTGAAAAAACTAAATCCAAAAAAGAGCCAAAACCATTAGGCAAATAGTTTACTTGCTTTAGATCAAGAAGGTTATATAATATACTATTTTTTTATGTTTAAATATCTCTAATAATTTGACAATAAACAAATAATCAGTAGACAATTATTCCAAAATGATCTTAAATTTTTATACCCTATCCGCAAGTCCAATTGGCAGGGCCCCGAGCCCCCAACCCCCCCTCCCAGTGGCCACTAAAATACTTGTTTAACTCCCGCAAGGGTTTAAGTATCTCATTACGCTCTAAAGGTGCGTACTGACTTGCAACAAATCACTCCAAACGCGCAAAACACTACGAACATTCCGATCTTTTTCCTCCGAATGCAACAAACATTCGCGCGCAAAAGATCGTCGTGTTTTCAAAGTCATTTGAAATACCTCCTAATACGGGGTTCTATCGATTTCGTGAAATTTTGCTTGATTCTGCCCTTCAAAAGTTATCTAAATTCATATAAAATCTTCCTGGTATAATTTCAACCCTACCGACACAAAACAGCCGCGGCCCTTTTCGGGTCCGACCAAAGTATTTCTAGGCCGCGACGTCACTAAAAAGAAATGAGAACAAGATTTCCAACACTTCCCTCGCGGAAATCACATAAACTACAGGTAAATATAAATCGAACAGAAGTTCCAGGATCCTTGTATGTGGGCATATCCTCAAAAGGTGCGCTTCTGTAGAATATGAAATGATGATTTACATAAAGTTAATCTTTAATAAACTTTTTTCGATATGATTTTTGAAATTGCGTAAAATTTAAAAAAATAATTTTTCGCACTTGGATATTTTTTAATTTTTAGCTCACATGTATGGATACAGACATACAGACATACAGACATACAGACATACAGACATACAGACATACAGACATACCGACATACAGACATACAGACATACAGACATACAGACGAACATACATATAATATATATATATATATATATATATATATATATATAGATATATATATATATATATATATATATATATATATATATATATATATTATATATATATATATATATATATATATATATATATATATATATACATATATATACATATATATATACATATATATATATATATATATATATATATATATATATATATATATATATATATATATATTATATATATATATCTAAATTAAGTAAGTTTATTCAATATTTAGAGTCATTTAGAATAAAACTGTAGGTACAGACAGACGGACGGACGGACGGACGGACGGACAGACAGTCAGACGGACAGTCGGACAGACGGACAGATGGACAGACAGACACCATAGCTCATCCTACTTATAGTATACGTGTGAGCTAATACATTATACTTGGTATTAAACTGGTCCATTGGTCGGGTCCCCGGGTATCGCAAAGAGGTTTTTTTTTTGTGGACCAAAATTAGTTAAAATTATATTATACATACATTAATTGTGTTAGCTTAGGTGCCCAAAAATTGGGAGAGTATTTTATTTGCAAATTATTTTTGATTCTTTTTCTTTATTTACTATTTTTTAAATTCTCATTTTAATCGGATTAGTAGTTTACTTTTCTTAAATGACGTCATTTTGAATTTTGAAAAGTCGAAAAATTTGAAACTTGTGGGCAAACAATATTTCAACTTACCCACACACCGATTGATTTTTAACGCTGCACAAGTCAAATTTAGTAGAAATTAGGAATAGTTATTTACCTAACTAGTGCGGAAAGTGATACTTTTACGCACGCGACGGCAGTTGCCCGAACGACGCTTTGCGGAGTTCGGGCACGCCGTCAAGGGCGGAAAAGGCACTTTCCGCAAGAGTTAGGTACAAAATTTTTCCTAGTTGCATAAAAAGCTTGGTTTTACATTTTAATATATTTGGTATTTTTTACATTAAAACAGCAAAAAACAAATTCTGTTTTCATTTTTAATTTAATTGAGTTTATAAATGGGTCAATAAGTCTAATTAGGCCTAAAATTCACGGCGTGCGGAAAGTTCAACTTTCCGCACGCAAATGCGTGCGTAAAAGTGCACTTTTACGCACGCAAGTAGGAAAAAGTGATTATTAATCAATTCATCACTTCCCTAATAGATAGTAGGTTATCGTAGTCCACGTGGAGTGAAAATCTGCAAGGCACCAGGTGTACAGATGCAATGTGATTGGCTCATTTTTCTGAACTTACGGTTTTAATTGGTATATAGCATTTGCTCTGCGTCCTGTATTCTCGCTATTTTAAGTCAGTATCACCGTCAACCGTGATGGACGAAGACGACCCGGTAGTAGCGGCCGGCGCTCTTCTGATTATTCAAAAATAAAAAAGAGCAGCGAAAAGAATGGTCTAGACGTCTGTATTTACAAAGACAAAATTTAAGTTTACTGAGAGATATGGACTATTTCCATTTCAAAAATTTTACCAGAATATCTGCAGATGATTTTGAAAACTTAATTTGTCTAGTGGGTCCTAAAATATTCAAGAAAGATACCCAACTTCGACATGCTATACCTGTTCAAGATAGCTTAGCTATTACTCTACGTTTTTTAGCAACAGTGGACTCTTTCACTAGTCTACAATACCTATTTAAAGTATCAAAACAACGAGTTGGTTTTATATTTATAGAGACCTGCAATGCCCTTATTGAAAAATTGAAACATGAAATAAAGGTAAATATACCGGGTGGCCCAAAAAAAAGGCATGAAATGATTTTTATTATCACTTTTGAACGAATTGGTCTGGGTTTTGACCAAAAATATTTTTTGTCCGCTATCAAATTCCAAGATGGCACACAGAATCAAAGGTAGGGTAGACCGGGTAGTGCCCACTTCTTATAAATGTGCTACTAAAAAATATTAAGCTGATTCAATTGTTTTCTTTTTTGTTCTGTCAATAGCTACAACTTTAGACTTACAAAAACAATATGACACAAATCCCTAAAATTAAAAAAAACTTTTGGTTGTTTGTAAACAGTACTATTAATCAACATATATACGAGGTATTTTGTCACATAATGTAGGCGTTAAGGCATACAAAATTTGCTGTAATTACTTTGTAGTCCTCCCTGGTCCTAGCTAGAGACAATCTATGTATGACATATTTTAAATATGTCATACATACAGGGTCTCTATTTAAAATATGTCATGTCCTAGCCATCTCGCCGCCTGTCATTCCCCCTCACCCTCTTCAAAAACCATATTCGCATAAATTTCCCAAATATGAAGCGATTTCAAAACTTCTTTCTGCACACGGTTTAAGAATTTTTCAACAGCATTTTACTTCTTCCCTCTCCCTCTCCCTCCCCCACCTTGACTCAATGTTTGTAGAAACGCACCTATCTCCGAGTAACGCTAAATGAATGATAAATGCATTCTTTCTATAAGGCTGAATAAGAATTAAAATACTCTGCCAATATATGGGCCCCTAAGCTCACACTAGGTACTATAGTTATAGTGTACGTGTGAGCTAATATAACTAAAAACTGAAATATATTTTATTTAACTCCAGACTAAATTACCTTTTGTTTGATACCACACAAGCCATGTTTTGACTTAAACTCAAATTTTTGAAATCTACCCCCACCCTTAAAAAAAACAAAAAACTAAAATGTATTTTGTTAAACTCCGGACTCAATTACCTTTCGTTTGATATCACACACGCCATATTTTCACTTAAACTCTAATTTTTAAAATATACCCCCACCCTTTTTTTAAAAATAAATTAAAATGTATTTTGTTTAACTGCAGACTCAATTACCTTTCGTTTGATATCACACACGCCATATTTTCACATAAACTCTAATTTTTGAAATCTACCCCCACCCATTTATTTGGTTTCTGTTCACTGGATTTTGTTCATTTTTAAATGGGACCATCTCGACCCAAGACCCAGCCTAGGTATTAAATTTCATTGAAATCGGCCAAGCGGTTTTTGAGTTATGCGCGTTGGTCGTTACAGACATACAGACAGACAGACAGACAGACAGACAGACAGACAGACAGACATACAGACAGACAGACAGACAGACAGACGGCGCAACAAAAAAGTTTCAAAATCATCTGAAACGCAAAGATATATCAAAATTTTTGAAATCGGAGCAACTTTTTTTTTCTCGAAAAAATTAGGATCACCATAGCTCACACTACTATAGTATAGTATATGTGTGAGCTAAAATGGATGTAAAAAATAAATTAACAGAAAACACCCAACTGCTAAATCTACTTGTAACTACTAGTCGTAGTTGGGTACAAAATTACCCAATAACCTAATTCATGAAAATACAAAACTGTATAATTTTGTAAGTGCGCTTTGGGCATCAAAACTAAAAATTGAAGCATATCGTACATTATAAGTATATCTATTACAGTTTGTGATACCTATCAATTTTATACTCAACTGCGACTATAGTAGGCACAAGTAGAACTAGCAGTTTGGTGTTTTTTTTATTTATTTTTTTTATAAATAAGTTTAATATTTATTTATTATTATTCAAACATATTAACTAAAGGTAAAGTTTTTTTTACTTAATAACTAAACTAAATGAACCGAACCGCATAAATTAATTTAAAAAAATTTCCTCAATGTCGTAGTTTACATATGTTTTGTCAGCTGAATAATCAGATGCGTATTGAAATTAAGGATATGAAGGTTCAATACTTTTTGAGCGTTGTGCGGGAGATGGATGGTCCATTCCATTTTTTAATTGCCAAGTAAAAAAAAAACCACCGCACCCACTGAACAAACAAGAAGGAATAAATCTCTTTGTGGTATTCCGATTTACCGACAAGCCTCGGAAAATGTTTTGCGCGTTCGCCGTGACGTATTGACTTGCAAAATTTGTTGCAGCGCGGTCTATGCTTTTGAAGTACACGTATTCACTCACACACACTCCGCGCATTTTCGCCGAAAATGTTTGTCCTGTTTGTAGTGTTTGATGCGCGCTGTGTTCCCAGATTGCAAAATCACATAAGCATTGCATAGACACGTACTCACTGAGCGAACATTTTCGGCGAAAATGTTTGGAGTGTTTGTAGTGTTTTGTTGCAAGTCAATACCCACTTTAAGATGCATTCGATAAAGTGCATTTTAACTCACGGTTGTGCACAATAATTATTACTTATGTATGAGTAGACTATACATACCTTTGGGATTAAAGCAAATTGAAGATTTTTAAACTTGCTTTTTTACAAACTTTGACTGTATGTTTATAAAAATACCTATTAGGCTTTTTGAGCACTTGGTCAGAAGTATATACAGAAGCAGACAAAGTACGAACAGAAAATAAAACTAAAAAAGTAAACTATTTGACCCTAGACTAGGTTTATATCCCCTCCATAAAAGAAACAAACCAATAACGACTTCAAAAAGTTACAACCAAAAAGAAAGCAAAATCTTTGCGGTGCTTTTGATAGCGGTTCCTATAAAAGAAAAATGCCGGTCCGCGACAAAGTTGATTCGGCTTCCCGGCAAAGACAAAGCAATTCCGACGCTTTCAAAGAAATTGGCGCGACCAGGGCTGCATTTAGGGAGGAGCTGAAACCAGGATTTTAATTGCATATGGATATACGATAAGTGTAAGAAAAAAAACTTTAATTCTTGCCAGGCGCGGTTCTGGGTCAACATCTAGAGGGGGTAATAGTCGACGAAAACATTATTTGCAATAATTTTTCTTTTCTAGGGGGACGGTAATTCTCCTGTTTGCCCTTTAATTTATTAACAAAAAAAGCATATATTTTTTTGTAGTGGGGGGGGGGTAACTACCAGGTTACCCCCTCCAATCCGCGCTTCGTCCCTGCTCCTTCCTTTTTTGTTGGCGCCGCCCCTTTCGAACTAAGGGCCTGTCCTTAAATTACGTAACGCTATAGGGGTGGAGGGGGGGTTTGGCCTTACGTTACACTCAATGTTTTTTTAATGTGTTTTTTCTTGAAAATACGTTACAAGGGGGAAGGGGCATCAAAAATTCTGAATTTTTGCGTTACGTTTTTTAAGCACGTTCCCTAAATAAGCAGCGTTATTACATTCGTTAACATCTAAAGCCGCGTCAACACCTGAACATTTTGACGAACATTGAGCCGCGCAACGAGCAGAACGGCGAGCGAAACTGCAAATGGGCTTTTTTGATTTTGACGAACAACGAACGGAGCGCTTGTGCTGTTCGCTCTTTAAAATGCTCTCAGTTCTTTTCTTTCAAAATTCTAATGTCTATTTGATATCTGGCAAAAAACAGACAAGCGTTGGGAATGGGTAGGATTCCCCGAATTGTTCGCAAGCACGCTCAAGACTCCGTCCAAACTAGTGTGCCGTTCGCCGCTCAACTCGTTGCTCGGCTTAATGGTCGTCGAAATGTTCAGGTGTGGACGCGCCTTCACCTCTACTTTTAGGGATGGGTATGGTTCATTGCATATCGATATTTGTTAGATAACATTGATGACCGTCCAAAAATATTTTTGACATTAAATTTTGAAAAATCGATAAATATATCAACAGTACCTACGACATAAAAATCGATATTCTTGAAAAAAGCCGAATACTTTATTTACAGCATTACCAAAATGCGCTATTAAAATCTAAAATTGTTTCCAGATTTTGTGGGTTTGTTAAACTATTTTTGAATTAAAAATTTAAAAATCGATCTTAAAAAATATTGGTTTTATATGTTTTAGTATCTCTTGGTAAAAATATAAATATTGAACATATCGATATTTTAAAGATCGAAAATAGCTAAAAGCTTTGATTATTATATAAATAATAGTAGTTTAATATTTTTAAGGGGATGAACATATGAGCATATTTATAATTAAGAAAAATTTATAATTATCTATCTATCCAGAATTCAATACAAATATCGATATTCTTTAAAAGCAATAATATTATATATTGACAATAATCTCCATGCACTATCTAAAATATCGATACAATTGCCGATACTGACACATGAATATCGATATTTTTGAAGCTTGTATATTATCTCAGAAAGTACTTATTTCGTAGATATTTCAATTTTAACCTACACCTTACATAATTGGTGCTTTTAATAGGTAAGTATAAGCACGGATCACCTAAAGGTGATCCGTTGTATAAGTATGAATCCTTAAGTTTAGGACCCTATGTAATTATTTTGCAAAATAAAGATTTCTTGTGAAATACTTTAAGAAACGTTCAATTTTGTAAAAAATGCAGTTTATGTATTACTATAACAATATATATATATATATATATATATATATATATATATATATATATATATATATATATATATATATATATATATATATATATATATATATGTCAGGAGGGAGGGGGGCGTGCTAGCCTCTTTTGGTTTTGGGAAAAGCTGTTCAAATCGTTACCATACATACAACATAAACCTGCTACCCTGCTATCCGCTCATACTTAGATCTAGCCCTGGACGCTCTTGACTCAAGAGCAGGGATTATTTTGGTTAGAAATCTTCGATTTAATTTGATCGCAGATTTTTCCTTTATAGGAATTTCAACCAACAGGCGTGGTAAACACGCGTCTATGTATCGGCCTCTTCAATAAGAATTAGTGTAAAAAGGTTTTCCTTACCTACAAAATTTTATTTAAATTGATAGGGGGTTCCTTTTAAAATAATCAATAAAGTATGTTTAAATCAGCGGCGTAGTGAGGGTTTCATGCGCCCGGGGCAAGGTTAAAGTTTGGCGGCCCCCCAAAATAAATTTTACTTACAAAAATGTAAGAGGCGCCTTTCGGCGCCCCCTGACTTTGGCGCCCGGGGCAGGTGCCCCGGTCGCCCTGCCCTCACTACGCCGCTGGTGTAAACCTTAGGTTTGAACAATGATTACACAACTTACATCCTTGTAACCATTGGTTTAAATCGATTTCTCAGTAATAAAAATATAAAGAAAAAATACTCTGCCAATATATGGGCCCCTAAGCTGACACTAGGTACTATAGTTATAGTGTACGTGTGAGCTAATATAACTAAAAACTGAAATATATTTTATTCAACTCCAGACTAAATTACCTTTTGTTTGATACCACACAAGCCATGTTTTGACTTAAACTCAAATTTTTGAAATCTACCCCCACCCTTAAAAAAACAAAAAACCAAAATGTATTTTGTTAAACTCCGGACTCAATTACCTTTCGTTTGATATCACACACGCCATATTTTCATCTTCGATTTAATTTGATCGCAGATTTTTCCTTTATAGGAATTTCAACCAACAGGCGTGGTAAACACGCGTCTATGTATCGGCCTCTTCAATAAGAATTAGTGTAAAAAGGTTTTCCTTACCTACAAAATTTTATTTAAATTGATAGGGGGTTCCTTTTAAAATAATCAATAAAGTATGTTTAAATCAGCGGCGTAGTGAGGGTTTCATGCGCCCGGGGCAAGGTTAAAGTTTGGCGCCCCCCCAAAATAAATTTTACTTACAAAAATGTAAGAGGCGCCTTTCGGCGCCCCCTGACTTTGGCGCCCGGGGCAGGTGCCCCGGTCGCCCTGCCCTCACTACGCCGCTGGTGTAAACCTTAGGTTTGAACAATGATTACACAACTTACATCCTTGTAACCATTGGTTTAAATCGATTTCTCAGTAATAAAAATATAAAGAAAAAATACTCTGCCAATATATGGGCCCCTAAGCTCACACTAGGTACTATAGTTATAGTGTACGTGTGAGCTAATATAACTAAAAACTGAAATATATTTTATTCAACTCCAGACTAAATTACCTTTTGTTTGATACCACACAAGCCATGTTTTGACTTAAACTCAAATTTTTGAAATCTACCCCCACCCTTAAAAAAACAAAAAACCAAAATGTATTTTGTTAAACTCCGGACTCAATTACCTTTCGTTTGATATCACACACGCCATATTTTCACGTAAACTCTAATTTTTAAAATATACCCCCACCCTTTTTTTTTAAATAAATTAAAATGTATTTTGTTTAACTGCAGACTCAATTACCTTTCGTTAAATATCATACAAGGAGTTAAAATAAAAGTTTTAAATAACGAAAATATTAAAATAAATGTACAAGACGCAGACAGCTATCGGCTGGTTACTAAAATGCTTAATGAAATAAAGCATCAATGGCACTCATACGAAAACAAACAAATAAGGCCAATTAGAGTAATAGCGAATAGGCTACACTTCTCATGTGACCCACAAAAAATTGTAGCTGATCTACAAAAAAAAGGTTTTAAGGCACTGGAGGCCAGCAACAAACTTAAATGGAGAACAAGACAACCTCTTAACATGTTTATGCTCACATTTAGCCACGATGAAGATATCAACAAAATTTTTGAAATGTCCAGTATCCTTGGGATTGAAGTGGAAATAAAAGCACTAAAAACCTCAAAGTTAGTCCCTCAATGCAAAAGATGCCAATCTTATGGACACACGCAAAAATATTGCGCTAAAGAACCACGTTGCGTAAAATGCACGGGGAAACATCTTACTGTAGAATGCCCCAAACCAAAAGAATCTGAGCCAAAATGCATCCACTGTGGAGGCAAGCATCTTGCTAACTACAGAGGATGCCTTGTTGCTAAGGAAATACAAAAATTGAAAAATAAACCTAAGAAACCGAATCTCATACCAAACGTGAGTACACATAGACAAAACCAACAGACAAGAAACACAGTCACACAAAACTCTGTGACAAGGACATACAGCCAAGTAGCAGCAACAGCTACAATACCTGATATTAATATCAGTAGTCAAAATACTATGGAACAAACACTACAATTAATTTTGGAGAAATTGAACAAACTTGATGAGCGATTAACTAAACTAGAAAGTAGCAATAACGAAGCTACCAATATGCCTCAAAATGGTCAGTAATCTTAGAATCCTAGCTTGGAATGCCAATGGTCTCTTGCAACATCAGCAAGACTTGCAAGTTATTCTAGACATAGAAAAAATTGACGTCTGTCTTGTGTCAGAAACGCATTTCACTAACCAGTCTCACATTAAATTTAAAGGTTATAAAGTGTATCATACAACTCACCCTAGCAATACTGCACATGGGGGAAGTGCTGTAATAATTAAAGAAAATATATCACACTATGAGGAGATGGGATATAAAACCATAGAGATTCAAGCTACATTAGTAAGTGTGAAAACCAAAACATATACATTAGTCATAAGTGCTGTCTATATACCACCAAGGCACTTACTAAAGAAAAATCAATATCTTAATTTTCTCAGAAAATTAGGAAACCGTTTTATAATTGCAGGTGACTTTAATGCAAAAAATACCTACTGGGGATCTAGACTGACGAATTCTAAAGGAAAAGAACTTTTGCAAGCTATTAATGAATATCAATGTGAGCCGATATCAACTGGTAAGCCCACATACTATCCAACAGATCCAGGAAAAATTCCAGATCTAATTGATTTTTTTATAGTAAAAAATATATCTTTAAGTTTTGTAGATATAGAAGAAAGTTTTGATTTACACTCAGATCATCCACCTATTATTCTAACTCTTAGTAAAAACATAATAAAGAAAGAAGCAAATATCTCACTAGTTAATAAACTGACTGACTGGATTAGTTTTAAACAAAGTCTGTCAGAAAAAATAAACCTATCAGTACCATTGCAAACGCCAGAACAAATCGATAAAGAAGTTGATTATTTTGTTACAAATATTCAACAAGCAGCTTGGGAAAACAGTCCAAAACCAAAGAGAATTTTTAAGGGAAAAAACTATCCAAAGGAAATCAGAGACCTTATATTGGAGAAAAGGAAACTAAGAAGAAAGTGGCAACAAAGCCGTGATCCTCGGGACAAAACAAATCTCAACAACATGACGCAGCGCATTAGGCGAGAAATTCTAGTAATAAAAAATGAATCTATTAACCATTTTCTTAATGAACTTACAGATGATAAAAATACCGACTATTCCCTTTGGAAAGCAACCAAAGATTTTAAAAGACCAATTATCCAAATTCCACCCATACGAAAATCTAACAACCAGTGGGCAAGGAGTAACGAAGAAGAAGCAGATATTTTTGCAAGTCATTTAGAAAAAACATTTCAGCCCTACGAAGCACCAGATGAACACTTTCATTTAAGTGAACCCCATCAAATCGAGGACCATATTAAGCTTACATCACCAAAAGAAATATTAACAGAAATCAAAAATATTAATTCGAAAAAAGCCCCAGGGTATGATCTTATTAACGGGGTAGTCATAAACCAACTCCCCAGAAAAGCTATCGTAAAACTATGCAACCTAATTAATGCGTCTTTTAGGCTTAGGTATGTACCTAAACTGTGGAAAGTTGCAGAAGTTATCATGATTCCAAAACCGGGAAAACCACTCCATGACATGTCATCTTACAGGCCAATATCTTTGCTGCCAATTATATCCAAGCTCTATGAAAAATTATTGCTTAAAAGAATAAAACCCATCATAGAAAGACAAGAAATTATTCCATCTCATCAATTTGGTTTTCGAGACAAGCATTCCACGATAGATCAAGTACACAGAATTACTAATATAATAGAAAAAGCACTAGAAGAGGGAAAAGTTTGTTCTGCAGTTTTTCTAGATGTAGCACAAGCATTTGACAAAGTGTGGCATGAAGGCCTTAATTTTAAACTAAAAAGGTTTCTGCCAAAACAATATTCGGATATTTTGGAATCATACATATCTGATAGACATTTTAGAGTAAAACAGGAAGACTCATACTCAAATTTAAGAGAAATTCAAGCAGGCGTGCCCCAGGGTAGCGTACTAGGCCCTTATCTATACTTATTATTCACTTGTGATATCCCAAAGCCAGAAAATTGTCACTTAGCAACATTTGCCGATGATACTGGTTTATTGACGGTAGAAAAATCTATTGAAAAATGCATAGAAAAACTTCAGGATGCAGTCACCCAAATTCACAGTTGGACCACAAAGTGGCGAATAAAATTAAATGAAACCAAATCAATTCATGTTGATTTTACAAACAAAAATATAAATCACATACAAATAACAATTAACAACATTCCAGTACCATATTCGAATCAGGCAAAATATCTAGGTATGACACTTGATGCCAAATTGCGCTGGAAAGCACATGTTAAGAAAAAAAAAGAAGAACTTGAGATAAGGTATAGAAAAATGAACTGGCTAATTGGAAGGAAGTCCAATTTAACAATTCATAATAAGTTACTGCTTTATAGACAAATACTGAAACCAGTATGGACATATGGTATTCAACTATGGGGTTGTGCTAAAGAGAGTAACATTCTAGTTGTACAGAGATTTCAAAATAAAGTATTAAGAAACATTGTGAATGCACCTTGGTACGTTCGAAATAGTGACCTTCATCGAGATCTAAAAATCGAAACTGTAGCAGAGACTATAAAAAAGTACGCAAAAAGCCATGAAGATAGACTCCATCGGCATGTGAATGTGGAAGCAATTCAGCTTCTAGACAATACTATGCTAGTTCGACGACTAAAAAGAGTGAAGCCGTTTGAGCTAGTAAACTAAGTGAATTACACATAAAACAAAATAATGCTATAAACACAACACAATTGTGAGTTACAGACTAAACAAAGCGGGGAGAACTGTTGAGTGAACCCTAAGTTTAAATCTGACTTTTCTAGTAAATTAAGTTAAAACAAAATTGCTAATTAGTCTTACTGACTAGATTGTAATAAAAAAAAACACAGTGTGTTTGACAAATAATAAAAAAAAAAACCTTTCGTTTGATATCACCCACGCCATATTCTCACATAAACTCTAATTTTTTAAATCTACCCCCACCCTTTTATTTGGTTTGTGTTCGGTAGATTTTGTTAATTTTTAAATGGGACCATCTCGACCCAAGACTCAACCTAGGTACCAAATTTCATTAAAATCGGGCAAGCGGAGTTATGCGCGTTGGTCGTTACAGACAGACAGACAGACAGACAGACAGACAGACAGACAGACAGACAGACAGACAGACAGACAGACAGACAGACAGACAGACAGACAGACAGACAGACAGACAGACAGACAGACAGACAGACAGACAGACAGACAGACAGACAGACAGACAGACAGACAGACAGACAGACAGACAGACAGACAGACAGACAGACAGACAGACAGACAGACAGACAGACAGACAGACAGACAGACAGACAGACAGACAGACAGACAGACAGACAGACAGACAGACAGACAGACAGACAGACAGACAGACAGACAGACAGACAGACAGACAGACAGACAGACAGACAGACAGACAGACAGACAGACAGACAGACAGACAGACAGACAGACAGACAGACAGACAGACAGACAGACAGACAGACAGACAGACAGACAGACAGACAGACAGACAGACAGACAGACAGACAGACAGACAGACAGACAGACAGACAGACAGACAGACAGACAGACAGACAGACAGACAGACAGACAGACAGACAGACAGACAGACAGACAGACAGACAGACAGACAGACAGACAGACAGACAGACAGACAGACAGACAGACAGACAGACAGACAGACAGACAGACAGACAGACAGACAGACAGACAGACAGACAGACAGACAGACAGACAGACAGACAGACAGACAGACAGACAGACAGACAGACAGACAGACAGACAGACAGACAGACAGACAGACAGACAGACAGACAGACAGACAGACAGACAGACAGACAGACAGACAGACAGACAGACAGACAGACAGACAGACAGACAGACAGACAGACAGACAGACAGACAGACAGACAGACAGACAGACAGACAGACAGACAGACAGACAGACAGACAGACAGACAGACAGACAGACAGACAGACAGACAGACAGACAGACAGACAGACAGACAGACAGACAGACAGACAGACAGACAGACAGACAGACAGACAGACAGACAGACAGACAGACAGACAGACAGACAGACAGACAGACAGACAGACAGACAGACAGACAGACAGACAGACAGACAGACAGACAGACAGACAGACAGACAGACAGACAGACAGACAGACAGACAGACAGACAGACAGACAGACAGACAGACAGACAGACAGACAGACAGACAGACAGACAGACAGACAGACAGACAGACAGACAGACAGACAGACAGACAGACAGACAGACAGACAGACAGACAGACAGACAGACAGACAGACAGACAGACAGACAGACAGACAGACAGACAGACAGACAGACAGACAGACAGACAGACAGACAGACAGACAGACAGACAGACAGACAGACAGACAGACAGACAGACAGACAGACAGACAGACAGACAGACAGACAGACAGACAGACAGACAGACAGACAGACAGACAGACAGACAGACAGACAGACAGACAGACAGACAGACAGACAGACAGACAGACAGACAGACAGACAGACAGACAGACAGACAGACAGACAGACAGACAGACAGACAGACAGACAGACAGACAGACAGACAGACAGACAGACAGACAGACAGACAGACAGACAGACAGACAGACAGACGGCGGAACAAAAAAGTTTCAAAATCATCTGAAACGCAAAGATATATCAAAATTTTTCATTTTCATTTCAAATTATTCAAATACATATTTACTTCAATTAAATTTCACTTCGTCCGCCACTGACGTTTATAACAAAATTCTGAAATATAGGGGCGATAGAGGGGTGATCCCTTTATAATATGTGCAAGTATTTAGGCAAAATCTGTCGAAATGACGTAATTAGGGACCTAGCTCCAAATTCACTTCAATAAAAATTTAAAAATTCATAACTCCGCCACTGACGTTTGTAACAAAATTCTGAAATATAGCGGCGATAGAGGGGGACCCCTTTATATTATGTGCAAGTATTTAGGCAAAATCTGTCGAAATGACGTAATTAGGGACCTAGCTCCAAATTCACTTCAACAAAAATTTAAAAATTCATAACTCCGCCACTGACGTTTGTAACAAAATTGTGAAATATAGCGGCGATAGAGGGGTGACCCCTTTATAATATGTGCAAGTATTTAGGCAAAATCAGTCGAAATGACGTAATTAGGGACCTAGCAACAAATTCACTTCAACAAAAATTTAAAAATTCATAACTCCGCCACTGACGTTTGTAACAAAATTGTGTAATATAGCGCCGATAGAGGGGGATCTCTTTATAATATGAGCAAGTATTTAGGCAAAATCTGTCGAAATGACGTAATTAGGGACCTAGCTCCAAATTCACTTAAATAAAAATTTAAAAATTCATAACTCCGCCACTGACGTTTGTAACAAAATTGTGAAATATAGGGGCGATAGAGGGGTGATCCCTTTATAATATGTGCAAGTATTTAGGCAAAATCTGTCGAAATGACGTAATTAGGGACCTAGCTCCAAATTCACTTCAATAAAAATTTAAAAATTCATAACTCTGCCACTGACGTTTGTAACAAAATTGTGAAATATAGCGGCGATAGAGGGGTGACCCCTTTATAATATGTGCAAGTATTTAGGCAAAATCAGTCGAAATGACGTAATTAGGGACCTAGCTCCAAATTCACTTCAACAAAAATTTAAAAATTCATAACTCCGCCACTGACGTTTGTAACAAAATTGTAAAATATAGCGCCGATAGAAGGGTGATCCCTTTATAATTTGTGCAAGTATATAGGCAAAATCTGTCGAATCTACGTAATTAGGGACCCAGCTCCAAATTCGCTTCAATAAAAATTTTCAAATTCATAACTCCGCCTCTGACGTTTGTAACAAAATTCTGAAATATAGCGGCGATAGAGCGGTGATCCCTTGACAACGTGTGCAAGTTTTAACGCAAAATCTGTCAAAATGACGTAAATAGGGACCCAGCTCCAAATTCACTTCAATAAAAATTTAAAAATTTATAACTCCGCCACTGACGTTTGTAACAAAATTCTGAAATATAGGGGCGATAGAGGGGTGATCCCTTTATAATATGTGCAAGTATTTAGGCAAAATCTGTCGAAATGACGTAATTAGGGACCTAGCTCCAAATTCACTTCAATAAAATTTTAAAAATTCATAACTCCGCCACTGACATTTATAACAAAATTGTGTAATATAGCGCCGATAGAGGGGTGATCTCTTTATAATATGAGCAAGTATTTGGGCAAAATCTGTCGATATGACGTAATTAGGGACCCAGTTCCAAATTCACTTCAATAAAAATTTAAAAATTCATAACTCCGCCACTGACGTTTGTAACAAAATTGTAAAATATGGCACCGATAGAGGAGTGATCCCTTTATAATTTGTGCAAGTATATAGGCAAAATCTGTCGAAATTACGTAATTAAGGACCCAGCTCCAAATTCACTTCAACAAAAATTTAAAAATATATAACTCCGCCACTGACGTTTATAACAAAATTCTGAAATATAGGGGCGATAGAGGGGTGATCCCTTTATAATATGTGCAAGTAGCTAGGCAAAATCTGTCGAAATGACGTAATTAGGGACTTAGCTCCAAATTCACTTCAATAAAAATTTAAAAATTCATAACTCCGCCACTGACGTTTGTAACAAAATTGTGTAATATAGCGCCGATAGAGGGGTGATCTCTTTATAATATGAGCAAGTATTTAGGCAAAATCTGTCGAAATGACGTAATTAGGGACCTAGCTCCAAATTAACTTTAATAAAAATTTAAAAATTCATAACTCCGCCACTGACGTTTGTAACAAAATTGTGTAATATAGCGCCGATAGAGGGGTGATCTCTTTATAATATGAGCAAGTTTTAACGAAAAATCTGTCAAAATGACGTAATTAGATACCCAGCTCCAAATTAACTTTAATAAAAATTTAAAAATTCATAACTCCGCCACTGACGTTTGTAACAAAATTCTAAAATATAGCGGCGATAGAGGGGTGGTACCTTTATAATGAGTGCAAATATTTAGGCAAAATCTGTCAAAATGACGTAATTAGGTTCCTAGCTCCAAATTCACTTCAATAAAAACGTAATTAGGTTCCTAGCTCCAAATTCACTTCAATAAAAATTTAAAAATATATAACTCCGCCACTGACGTTTGTAACAAAATTGTAAAACATAGCGGCGATAGAGGGGTGATCCCTTTATAATATGTGCAAGTATTTAGGCAAAATCTGTCGAAATGACGTAATTAGGGACCTAGCTCCAAATTCACTTCAATAAAAATTTAAAAATTCATAACTCCGCCACTGACGTTTGTAACAAAATTGTGAAATATAGCGGCGATAGAGAGATGACCCCTTTATAATATGTGCAAGTATTTAGGCAATATCTGTCGAAATGACGTAATTAGGGACCTAGCTCCAAATTCACTTCAATAAAAATTTAAAAATTCATAACTCCGCCACTGACGTTTGTAACAAAATTGTGAAATATAGCGGCGATAGAGAGATGACCCCTTTATAATATGTGCAAGTATTTAGGCAAAATCTGTCGAAATGACGTAATTAGGGACCTAGCTCCAAATTCACTTCAATAAAAATTTAAAAATTCATAACTCCGCCACTGACGTCTGTAACAAAATTGTAAAATAAAGCGGCGATAGAGGGGTGATCCCTTTATAATATGTACAAGTATTTAGGCAAAATCTGTCGAAATGACGTAATTAGGGACCTAGCTCCAAATTCACTTCAATAAAAATTTAAAAATTCATAACTCCGCCACTGACGTTTGTAACAAAATTGTGAAATATAGCAGCGATAGAGAGATGACCCCTTTATAATATGTGCAAGTATTTAGGCAATATCTGTCGAAATGACGTAATTAGGGACCTAGCTCCAAATTCACTTCAATAAAAATTTAAAAATTCATAACTCCGCCACTGACGTTTGTAACAAAATTGTGAAATATAGCGGCGATAGAGAGATGACCCCTTTATAATATGTGCAAGTATTTAGGCAAAATCTGTCGAAATGACGTAATTAGGGACCTAGCTCCAAATTCACTTCAATAAAAATTTAAAAATTCATAACTCCGCCACTGACGTTTGTAACAAAATTGTGAAACATAGCGGCGATAGAGAGATGACCCCTTTATAATATGTGCAAGTATTTAGGCAAAATCTGTCGAAATGACGTAATTAGGGACCTAGCTCCAAATTCACTTCAATAAAAATTTAAAAATTCATAACTCCGCCACTGACGTTTGTAACAAAATTGTGAAATATAGCGGCGATAGAGAGATGACCCCTTTATAATATGTGCAAGTATTTAGGCAAAATCTGTCGAAATGACGTAATTAGGGACCTAGCTCCAAATTCACTTCAATAAAAATTTAAAAATTCATAACTCCGCCACTGACGTTTGTAACAAAATTGTAAAATATAGAGGCGATAGAGGGGTGATCCCTTTATAATTTGTGCAAGTATATAGGCAAAATCTGTCGAAATTACGTAATTAGGGACCCAGCCCCAAATTCACTTCAATAAAAATTTTCAAATTCATAACTCCGCCTCTGACGTTTGTAACAAAATTCTGAAATATAGTGGCGATAGAGCGGTGATCCCTTGACAACGTGTGCAAGTTTTAACGCAAAATCTGTCAAAATGACGTAAATAGGGACCCAGCTCCAAATTCACTTCAATAAAAATTTAAAAATTCATAACTCCGCCACTGACGTTTGTAACAAAATTCTGAAATATAGCAGCGATAGAGGGGTGATCCCTTGACAACGTGTGCAAGTTTTAACGCAAAATCTGTCAAAATGACGTAATTAGAAACCCAGCTCCAAATTCACTTCAATAAAAATTTAAAAATGCATAACTCCGCCACTGACATTTGTAACAAAATTGTGAAACATAGCAGCGATAGAGGGGTGACCCCTTTATAATATGTGCAAGTATTTAGGCAAAATCTGTCGAAATGACGTAATTAGGGACCTAGCTCCAAATTCACTTCAATAAAAATTTAAAAATATATAACTCCGCCACTGACGTTTGTAACGAAATTCTGAAATATAGGGGCGATAGAGGGGTGATCCATTTATAATGTGTGCGAGTTTTTAGGTAAAATCTGTCAAATTGACGTAATTAGGGACCCAGCTCCAAATTCACTTCAATAAAAATTAAAAAATTCATAACTCCGCCACTGACGTTTGTAACAAAATTCTGAAATATAGGGGCGATAGAGGTGTGATCCCTTTATAATATGTGCAAGTATTTAGGCAAAATCTGTCAAAATGACATAATTACGGACCTAGCTCCAAATTCACTTTAATAAAATTTAAAAATTCCTACCTCCGCCACTGACGTTTGTAACAAAATGATAATATATAGCGCCGATAGAAGGGTGGCTTCTTTACAAGTGGTTCAAGTTACAAGTCAGAATTCCAAAAAATAAACGAGTTCTTAATATTTTTATTGTTCCAGTACCGTTTATCTGGTCCACTGTAATTTTGTGGAGTTGGCTGCGAAGGAGCTGGCTCCATAGAGCTAGTTTCACGGATATATTAATTTCAGCAACTACAATAACAAATATTATGTGTAATTTTTTATCTCAGGTATTTGCTAAATTAGTGCAAGCAGGTGTCGATCAGTGTGATGAAGAAGATGATCCAAACCAAACTGATCCCGGATCCCCACGTCCAGTGGCGTAGCTATCGTTGGGCAAACCGGAGCAGTGCCCGGGGCCCCGGCTTAAGAGGGTCCTCAGCGGCCCTAGTAAAAACATCGTTTTTAAATGGCAATTAATTTGTAAGTTAAATGTAAAAAAAACTTTAAAAAAATATAACTTAACTTTAACTTTTCACAAAAATAACTCTTTCATTGAAATTTTCGCCTGCGGCTCATTTTATTTTCATCTGGTTCTTAAGTTCAGAATTCAGAGTTATTAAAAACAACAAAACAAAATATATTTTTTGTTTTTACTTGGTCCCTCCCCTTCGGACATCCTGGATCCGCCACTGTAAATGTATATTTTATATTCATAAGGTTTATAAAATAGCTTGCTCTAAAATACGAGCTGCGAAGCAAAAAATTCTTTGCATCGGGGCCCTATGACTTCTAGCTAGAACGCTGCCCACGGTTAGTTCATCGAGCCAGTGGTGTTTCTGCCATTGGTGTTATTTCTGAAGCTGGGTCCTAGAATAGACCGGTGTTCGGATCTTATATATGGGGAACCCTTTTCGAATTTTTCATATCCACTGGTGGTCCAGCTGATTTTTGTAAACAAAAGTTAGATATGATATAAACAACTAAGATTTTTTGAATTTTTTGAAAACGAAGGCAATTTTGCTACTGTTTTTGAGTATATTCTTATAAAATAATATTTTTGAGACATACCAGTCATTATTATTTTTAGCCCGCTTCATTTCTCTTTACACAAAAATTAAAATTGAAGGAAAATATTGTGTTCGTCTCAACTTCAAAAGTAATCCGCTAACCTACACTTTTGTTTACTTCCCAAGTCCTTTTTAGGGTTTACCTTTGATACTAAACGATCACATTCATTTTGACTTGAATTTTCAGTTTTGTGTAATAAAAAATAAAGCGGGCTAAAAGAAATAACGACAATACGTCAAGAAAATTATGTTTTTAAGGATGTACTAAAAAATAGTAGGAAAATTGCCTTAGTTTTCAAAAAATTCAAAAGATAATAGTTGTTCATATCATCTAACTTTTGTTTACAAAAATCAGCTGGACGACCAGTGACGCGAAAATTGAAATTTGGCACAGAGGTAGTAGACACCTTGAGATGCCATTTTAGAAGTGGTGCTCCGATGGAACCCAGTGCAGGGCCCAGATACAGGGGCGTACTTGAGGTGGGACAAAAAAAATTTATAAATTAAATATGAAACTCATTTCGCGTACAGTTTTTTGTTTGTTTTACCTTATAGCTTGTAAATCCAAAAAATTTACAAAAAATAAAGTTGAGAAAACGATTTTTTTGAGGGGTGGGTGGGAACAGATATTGTTAAAATTTTATTTTATCTAAAGTGGTCGTGTGGGGTATCAATTCCTAGGTAATTTCGTATTCTAAATGAGAATAGATATAAATTAAGTCAATACGTCAAACTGTTCACAGGATATGTCAAAAAATTAAATGTACCTGTTCTGAGATCTACACCAGAGAATATTAAAAACACCTAACCAAGCCTAACTTAATAAAATTTGATAAACTCAGTAACAGTGGAGTTTCTGAAATGTTTGAATTTTAATATGCCGGGTGTTCAAACTTAAGTCGGCACTATTACTTACTTCGTTAATATTAGAACTACAGGGTCGGTCAAATAGACAAAGTTGTCGTATTTTTTCCTCTGATTACGATGGTGATGAAAAAAAAATCAAATGACGAGTAGGTGAGTTATGATAAAAAAAACAAATTTTTTAAATGGGATACCTGGTATAGAGTTAGGTCAATAGAAAGAGCATTTGGCTTAAAACAAAAGCTATTTTATGACTTTTTCTCTTAAAGTCAAAAATAAAGAAGTTATTAACAACTTTTCTAATCATAGGATATATCGAAATCTGTCTTTGTTTAGAAAATCATAAATATTTTTTGTATTTTTGCCTTTAGAAAAAAAGTCCAAGGAAAACTTTTGTTTAAAATTAATTTTTTTTATCGATTGAAGGTACTATGTGACGGGTGTTTTTCTTTTTTTTAAATTTTACTTTGTACTGTAACTCATGTACGCCTTTCTCTACTTTTCTTTTATTTCCAAAATCTTATGTCTTAGAGCAATTAAAATTTTTTTCATGTTTAAGTGCACTTAAATGGTGGCATAGAAAAAAAAATTTACGTGTTTAAAATTTTTTATATATTGACAAAAGAAATACCCTGTGTTTTCTTACCATTACAAAACTAAGTAACACAGTGCACACCACCTTAAAAAGACGTGCCTCTAGTTATAATAAGTAGTAAAAATAAGAAGATATCTTAAACTGCATTACCGGTATGAACAAAAATTTGAGACTATTACTTTTTACAAGATTTTTTTAATATCACCCTGTATCTTATAACATATTACAAAATTACGCAAACTTAAATTATTGTGTTATAGCCTGTGATAAGTCGACAAATTGTGTCAATTTTTATTGCAAAATTCCTATTAACGCAGTAGCTACAGTAGATAATGTAAAAAAACAGTATAAATGACAGCAAAGTAGTTGTGGCACAGTATATACGTCAAAATAGAGTCCGATAAATGGTTTATAAAGGAGAATATCGTGATTTCAATGACATGTTTATTTGACATATCTAGAGTATTTTAAATTTTTAGCACAAAAATAAAAAATTGCGAAAAAACTTTATTGTGTAGTTACTTTTTAACAGTCTGTAAAAAAATTATTTAAGAAAATAAAAGCTGTACTAGTGTTGCTGTAATGTGCTGACTTTAAGTTTTCTATAATGATTTGTAACGTCGTCGTAAAAATTTTTTTTAAAGTGATCATAAAAATTTTACTTATTTTTAAAATATTACCCTGTATTTTAAACAGTTCAACCCAGCTCTTTTTTCTTTCTACAAAATATACATAAGAGCTAAGTATCTTTTATTCGGTATATATTTTTTACAATATCGTTACGTCTAACAAATCCACATACTTTTCCATCTTTCTAGATTTTTAAATTTAGAATTAGTAAATAAAACCACCCTGTACTCTGACCGTGTTTATGTCAAACCCGTTCAGCAATTTTGTTTAAAGGAGAAACAAATTGTTTATACTTACATTAAATTTTATTGCCGTATTCTGCATAACTAAGCTCCTCTAATTTTTATGTTCTACTCAAGACCCACCCACACCATAAATTTCTCAAAAACAAATATATATATTTTATTTTTTGAAAGAAAATATTTCAATATATTTTATTTATTGCTTAAAATAAAAGTGTACATGTCTTTATAATCGGTGCTCTAGCTTTACATTTGAATTTTATACAGAATTTTATTTAGATAGATGCAATTAAAAATAAAACACCCTGTATCTTTGCTCTGCACTGGGTTCGGGATGAGCAAAGCATTCTGGAGCTCGGGCCGCCGCGCCGGGATAGGTGAAGTTCTTAAGTTGCGTATCCACTTGTAATAGTTTTTTATATGCTTTTTAAGGGAATATAGAGAATAACTGACCGACTTCTTTGACGCTTAAAACCGTATCTTTATAGTGGGTCCACACCAAACCAACAAAACAAAAACAAAACAGCAACTCAGTGTTTTCCAACATTTTTGGAACAAAATGAGAACAATTCGGCAACTTTTTTGTTTTGTTGGCATTTTCAGCAACTTTTTATTTTCCCATCGCCTGTCGGTAAAGATCAAAATGTTGATATTTTGTTTTCGTTTTGGGCAACTTTGTTGGTCTAGCCTGTACGCGAATAAAACAGAAACAAAGATCGTGGTTTAGTTTGTTTAGTTTCTGTGTGCAAAATTACCATGTCCGGAGAAGAAATTAAATAAGGTGTCAATAGCCAGTTTCGAGCACGCCATATTTTCTATCGGGGATCATAAAAATTTTACTAATTGTTTTTCTATATGTGGACAGCAGTTAACAATTTGTTTGTGTTTTCGAAAACTTGCACTTTTGTTCTGTTGCTGTTTTCTTGATGTTTTTGTTTTGGTGGTTTGATGTGGACCCGGCATTATACATTAAAAGTATTTAAATTTTGTAAGGAAGTCTTTAACTTTTTTATTTAGGAAAATTTTATTTTGGTGCAAATTGCTTGGTTTGATTTTACAGTGCGATTTTTTTTCTATGGAATATAGGGAATTCATATGTAGGTAATTAAAAAAAACTTTGAAAATGGCCCCGAAATAAAATTAATAATAAATATATAATTATGTTCTGTTACATTATTTGTCATTTGTCATATTGCTGCATTCATTATAGAGTAATTTTGAAAAAAATGTCATAACTTAACCGAGCCATTTGCAAAAATTCAAGATTTTTCATTGCATGTGAATTACTTATATAACGTAGTAAAAAATTCGCATGATCTAAAGAGTTTAACTGTAGTGAACTTATTCTGTTATACTTTTGAGTTTTCGAATGTAACTTGAAATTGAAATGTTTTATAAAACGAAGCTCTTTTTATTCGATATACGAAATAAGCGTAAACTTCCCTGTTACAATCAATATCTTATTATTTTTTTTTAAATTTTATTTATTATCATTATTTTTGCTTAATGTGTCATACAGTTCCTTACTCAGCATGCGCTTAGAATAATGAAAATGAATTATTATCAACAATTCATTTGCAGCCAAATTTTACATATCAAAAAATAATTTTTTCTCAATTTATTTGTATTGAAGGTTTTTTAATAGTACATTTCCTAACAAGTGTGGAAAGTGTCACATTATCGCACGCGATTGCAAATGGCAGAACGAATTTTAGTGAAGTTCGCCCAGCAATCTAGCGCAGAAAAGAAACTTTCCGCAAGGGTTTGATATTAATAGGTTTTGTAAAACTAAAAATCCACACCACATTACGAAACTTATTACTGGGCACTTTATTTGCCAGATGGTTGCCATGCGGATAAAGTCTTAAAACCTTGGCAATGCTTTGACAGGGGGGGTTTTTGACAACTATTTGAAATTGGGGTTGTTAAGAAAGCGTAAAAAAAATGTGAAGGTAATAAGTCTGAGGTTTTTTGAAGCGTGCGGAAAAGTAGTGCTGTGGTACTTCCAAAACTAAAATGCATGCGAAAAAGTAACACACACCGCACCCTTGTAGAAAATAGTTGCTGTATGTTACTCCTTTTGTAGAGAAAGTTGAGGTGGCCAACTAACCAAACATGACCTTATATTGTAACCTCAACTTTTTTTAGGCTTTTGTAGACAAATTTGATGTGTCCGATATTTGTGTATATTTCTGTATTTATCACCTACATATTTTAGCGAAAGTAGTATATTGCATCACCAGAGAAGAAATTGACAAATTTCATACAAGCGGGAATGGTGTGAACGAGGCGCCCGCCATCAGCCAAGTGAAACAACACTCGAGTGTAAAAAAGTTACTTTCTATCGAGTTGTGCACGCTATTTTTTCTATGAACACTATTGAGCTATTTTAATATTTGTTGATGTGGTCTTTAGTTTTGCACAAATCAAATGAAATTGCCTTTCCGCACATGTGTGGAAAAATATTTTGCAACACATGTACCGAAAATTATGGTGACATTAAAATAATCGTAAACTTTTTCATACATATCGCACACCCGCTGAAAAAAGAGTCACAACTTAAAAATCGCCCTTATTGAGATAAACCTGCCGCCATCATCGAAATAACTTGTACTTTCTTCCATAAAAGCGTCACATTTATGTTTCGACAATTCACCGCGAAATGGCGATGTGACTCTTTTATTTTGTCCAGTTTAGCTGAGGATGCGTTCCTTTACAGTGTCACTTTTGATTTTATAACAGCGTGAACGTGGAGTTTTTATCCTAAAAAGAGTCACATTTCGAGTTGTGAAGGTTTTCGTGTTAAGTATTGGTTAAATCTGACCCATATAACAAGTAAAATACTGTTCTTTTTTGTGTTGTGACTGTTTCTTCGAATTGTTCAGTGTACTTAGAATTAAGGAGAATAAGTAAAAAATCTTTTGAATTTATTAGAGAATAATCACATTCCCAGTTGTTATTTAGCATTTTATAACTCGTTGTAAAAATAAATACAAAGTTTCTTCTTTATTTGTTTTCTTTTTTTATATTATTTACCATCCTGCGTGACATCCTAATTTACAACGTCATGATGCCTTGTTCTAAAAAAGTGTCACAATATCGGGTTTTTGTCTTTTTTTAACTAAAAACGACAGAAATCATTTTTTCTGAGAAACGTACTGCACCAATTACATTGAGTTAATAGGTTCCTGTTGATATAGAATAACATGTTAACTCGTAATTTGTCATGTAAGTGAAAAATTAATCTCTCTAATGAACTAAATTCTTTAACAGCGATTTTCTCAAAACAATGTTTTTTGTACAAATTGTGAAAGGCTTTCGCGGCCATCGTCCAATGGTGGGTGTGCTTTCGGGCTGTTCGGCCGTCGTCGTTGGAAATTCGTTCTCGACGTTTCGCTATCTCGAGTGGACCAGTCTGGTCACCAGTCTTCGAGAAGCCGACAAACAGTCAAGATCTCCTGAAGATGCCATCCACTCGAGATTGCGAAACGTCGAGAACGAATTTCCAACGACGACGGCCGAACAGCCCGAAAGCACACCCACCAATGTTTTTTGTGTTGTGACTATTTTTTAGCGGGGGTGCGAATTATGTGGAAAACTACTTTTTCACATATATGCGGAAAAATTTCTGCACAGAGGTGAAATTTAACGTTTTATGAGGATGCAAATCGTGTGAAATCTATTATTTTCATTTGTGGTCGTGGGAATAGAATAATACATAACAAGAGAAGAAAGTGACAAATCTCACACGAGCGTGAATGTTGTAAACGAAGCATCAGCCGAGTAAAACAACAAGCGAGTGTAAGAAAATTACCTTCTATCAAATTGTGTACGATATTTTTCCTACGAACTGTTGAACTACCTATATACTTATTTTTGTAAAAATTGGTAAAAATTTTGCACAAATCAAATGAAAGTGCTTTTCCGCACATGTGTGAAATATTACTTTGCAACACATGTGCGGAAAATTATGGTGACAGTTAAGGTCATCGTACACTTTTCCATAATGTGCGAAACAGCACTTTTTTACACTCATGCGGAAAAATTTCGGCACACGGGTGAAGTTTAACTTTTTCTGAAGATGCAAATCGTGTGAAATTCATGATTATCATATGTGGACGTAGGAATAAACTATTTTCGAACTAAGTTAGCCCTGTGCTTAGTTAGCTACGTCAAGTTAGTCGCGTCCACCTGTAACATCCAGGTTCTGGAGAGTGCTAAGTGTATTTGTTAGTAAATAGTTCAGTAAATTTAACTAATGGATTTTTTATTAGGTTTTATAAAAATTAAACAAAATAATTGTGTTCAAAATCTTAAGATTTGTTAGCATCCAATGATTTGTTCATTACTAATTAATTACACAATTACAATGTTCATTAATTTGTAAAATATAAAATACGTTTACGGAGAAAAAATATCCTATTCGATATTTCGGAAAATAGGGAGCTAATTACATTTTTATCCTAAAATATAAATACAGTGAATATATATAAGCGGACATGCACGGTTTCGTCGATTTTGTTCGCTTATCGAAGAAGTCCGGTTATGAGGGAGAACTGCGAATTTTTTTTTTCCGAACACTGCAGTCCCGCCCAGTAAAATATGTTGTAAATACAACAGAAGTGTTTAGTCTCCGCATTAAACGGAAATAGGTAATTTCCCGGTGCAGAGTGCGTTATTGCCAACAGTCTACATAATATTAATGCCCATGTCGTGCAGCGTTCCGTCCCTTGTCAGAGGTTCGCGTCTGGTTTCAGAATTTTTTAACCAGAAAAAATTGTCCGCGTCAGGTTATTAGTGTCCGGTTATAGGAGTGAATTTTACATGTAAAGAAATAGGGAAAAGCTTGGTTTCAACAAATTGTCCGTCTAAAGGGAGTGTCCGCTTAATAGAGGTGTCCGCAGGGAGACGTTTCACTGTAATAAATATTCTTATAAAGAGCAAAATCTAATGGCACTGTGACCTCTTCACACAAGGTCCATTTTTGTTTCTCAAAACATATCCACTCCTGCATTCGCATCTCTCAACACAAACTGCTGGACAGATAGTACCAGGATTCGGTCTGGGCCTGGGATTACTGCATGTAGCCACAGGGGTGCATCGTGAAGCACAGCTGTTTAATTTTCCGTTAGGTCCACATTTTTGGTCACCTGTTCAATAAATGAAAGTTGTTATAGAGGGTATCATCGAAATGGGGTAAAATATTTAGAAAAAGTTGTCCTCAAATTAATAAAAAAAATTCCTATAAAATTATAAACAGGTCGAAAGATGCATATAAAGAGAGTGAGGGGCGTTTAAAGTGCAAAATTAAAAAACTATTTTTAAAAAAGGTGGGCTTACATTTCTCTCAACTGGTGTAGTTTTTGCAAGGGTCCAGGGATGTTTTCTAAAAAAAAAATTGGGGTGGCTTTTTTACAACTTGAGTTTGTTTTTTAGAAACTACGTATTATATTTCACAAAATATGTGCTATTGTTGCAAGTCGCTTAGAGCAATGGTTTTTGAGAAAAGTTTTGACTTCAAACTTTGTTAAAAGCGCATTTGAGAAAAATTCTTAATTCTAATCTAATTATAAGGATAAATGAGCCTTCTTATAGGGTCCAGTTTGATTTTCTCTGCCATAATAATTTTTTTTTACATTTTTCGGAACATAGAATAAACGAGATTCTTTGAAGGTTTAAGTTTAATTCTATCCTTCATGTTGGCTTTTAGGAAGGGGGACAAAAAATATTTCTGGTTAAAACCATGGGCGTAGTCAGGGTCTCACTCAGGGTGGGGCAAAAAGCAAAAAAAATGTACAATCAAATATTTATTTGCCTTTTAATTCTAATATTACTAAATGAGCGAAAGCGAGGATGGGGCAGGTGACAAGCCAAGGTGGGGCAAGGGCCCCACCCTGCCCCACCCTGACTACGCCCATGGTTAAAACACTGATCATATCTCGGAAAAGTGCAATTTGCTCTTGTAAAATCGGTGTTACAATTCGAAAGTTATAATGAAAAACGCCCGTTTTTTTTGGTCCACCCAGTATACATACACGAATGTAATTAAATTAGTCTAGAGTTAGCAATTTTATGATGTAATCTATTTACGTTTCGTGCCATAACCTTATTAATGGAGCTTAGGGTACTTTTTAGTCAGTGGCACACCTCGGGAGGATTAGAAATAAATATTAACTAAATAAACTGCTCAAACATTGAAGTGTTTTTTTATACAGGGGATCAAAAATTTGGATGTGAACTTTTTTCACAAAAACGTTTATATTACTATTTAGCTAAAAAGCTTAGATATTATTTATACTGAACGGCCTCTCGGTAGGGTGGCTTTTGAGCACCCCTCTTCGGTATTTTTATCTTTCTTTTATTTTTAGCCATCCATAAGATATGGAAGGCTATAGAGATCTTAAAAAAATACTTTTTTTATTTCTACTCAAAATAAGTTATTTGTAGTAAAATCAACTTTTTTTATGAAGCTGACATCAAAATATTTGATCCCCTGTATAAAAAAACAGAATTAACTTAAAAATTATCAAAATTCATTTCTGAGTTAAGTACTACAAAAATACCAAAAATAAAAGAAATCCGTGATAGGAGAAAGGGGGATAAAATGAATGTTTCAACTATCTGAACTATGAATGGTGCCGATCAGCTGAGCTTAAGTTGGTTTTTGCTCAACATGTGATGTTGTGCACTGTTTATTTTAACAATAGCTTGCGCATTTTGTGACGATAAGTAAATTTACTACAGACTTTGCAAAATTTTGTTTACGTTGAACAATTAGTGGATTTATGTATTATTCATACTTAAACGCGTTGGCCGTAAAATTAGCCTTTTACCGTGTATATTTTTGGTTTAAATTTAACTATTGGTTTGAGATAAAACGGGGTTTTTCAAGGGGGCAAAACGAGGTACCTTGTTATACCGGGTAACCTATACCTCATTCTGCCCCAAAAAAATTTTTTTTGCTATTATTACTTAAAGTGGTATTTTATGGTTTCTTTGCAAGAAATGGGCGCAAAATTCGCGTAGGAGAGTCGACGATGACTAGGTCGCTGTAATTCTTCATAAATCTTGTAAATACTAAATTTAATTATTATAAATGTATTTTTTATTAGAACAACAAATAGGTATTTTAATCTTCGTTCGTATTTTAATAAATAAAACATTCCTTGCAAAAATATTGATTCTAAATTACACAACCTTTCCGCCCGTTTTGCCACATGTAGGTATCCCATTTTACCCCGTATGCGGGGCAAAATTGGGAAAAGTCAACTTTAAAAAAAAAATGAAAATAAAAGCATGATGGAGTTCTAAATCGCTTAAACTGAAAATTAAAGCATAAAGATCACATATCTAGCCAACTTAATTCTAAATGACGAACTTAATGGTGATCTTTTAATTGTCGAAAATTTCCTCCCTTTGTGCTATACGAGCGACGACTCTGTATGGTTTTCAAAAGAATGACAAACGTTTCTTTTTCACACATCACCAGAAATTTGCCCCGGAGCCGAAGGTTAAAAGCCCTAAAGAAAAACGAGATCGCTTTATTTGGTCTTGATTTAAATTTGAAAATGTGTCAACTTACCTAGAATAACTCCAGCAAGACAAAAAACTACTAGTGTAATTGTAATCAAACAATTCCTTGAAAGAGTCATAGCAAAGCTGAACAAAGGTAGGCACCATAAAGTTTCACCAAACTTTGATAGTTGTTTTGTTAATTGCACCTATTTTATAATTTTTGAAAACACCCGTTTATAAAACAACAAACAGAACACATAAAATTCTACAGGTTTTGCGGTTTTATAATCGGAACGGAAAAAGTGTTATTCTTGTCTTGTCTGAATAAGGGAATCCCAATGATACCTTGTTTGACCTTTGTTTAAAAAAATGTTATTATTGATTTTTTCTTTATACTGACTGGAAAATATAATTAATATACAGGTTGTAATTTAAATGATGCACCAAGCTATAAAGGGTGGTAGAAAAGGCCAAAAGAAGGATTTTGTTGGTATTATATTTTGCATAATATTTTTTTGCTAAATTGATCAATAATTATTTAGCGAATTTTTATTAAATTAGGGGAAGACGGGGAATTCCGTCACCTTAAGGAAACTAGCAAAATTAAAGCGTTCTTTATTAAGGTAGCTAATTAACACAACTACAACTTTCAATTCAAAGAAATATTATTTTTTTTAAAATTGGCGGCATTCGGAATATCGCTGCATTAATAAGAAAATTCGCCATTTTGGATCCGGAATTTTAATTTTTATAAGTTTGAGGATAAAACTGTATTAAGTTATCTCAAGCACTGCAAACTTTTAAGTTACAGAAAAATTGGTTTAAAAATAAAGAAATCCGCCATTTTGAATCCGCCATTTCCATTTTTTTATGAGTTTGAGTCAAAAATCATAATCAGGGACTTTTTAATTTAAAAAAAAATAATAAAGAAATCCGCCATTTTGGATCCCCCAATCTTGTAATCAAAAACGTAAATTTTATGTTACCAGGTTACCGGAACTCTACACCATTAAATTTTAACACTCGACTTAATGGATTTAACTGTACTTAACAAAACCAAATTCCAGGAAAATTACGAAAAGGATTTTTTAAAGATGTTTTTGCATAAATAATAATATATTATCTATTTTGTTTTTCATCTACACATTTTATCGAAAAAAATATTTTAGTCAGTCAAGTTAGTCCAGCGCTCACTTGGCCGCGCCCAGTTGGCGGCGCTCAGTTGCCCTAGGCCGATACCTGGAGTGGCGGTCTTACCCCGCATGGTGGAATTCCCCCGTCTTCCCCTACAACAGACCATCAAAACTTTGAGGAGTTATATATAAGTATAAAAATTATTTTAAAAAAATACTCAAAATTTTTACAAACAATTTGTTTCTGTTCAAAATGTTAAAAAATATAGTGCTAATAGGTACGACTATTTTCTGTTTTATTAAGGGGCCATTAGATATCTACAAAACTATATCTCTATTTCTTTTGTTAATTAAATAGCTCATAAAAAATTATTCTTAAAAAATTGACAAATTTTAGCTATTACAAGGGTTATTTGGCTACAAAACAAAACTTAGATATGGTATGAACAACTAATATTTTTTGAATTTTTTAAAACCAAGGCAATTTTCCTACTATTTTTTAGTATTTTCTTATAAAATAATATTTTGCAGACATACCAGTGGTTATTTTTTTTAGCCCGGTTTATTTCTCTTTACACAAAAATTAAAATTCGAAAAAAATAATGTGTTCGTTTCAGCTTCAAAAATAAGCTGCTGACCTACATCTTTGTTAACTTCCCAAGTCCTCGGTTCACGTTTGATACTAAACGATTACATTCAGTTTGACTTGTACTTTAAGTTTTGTGCAATAAAAAATAAAGCGGGCTAAAAAAAATAACGACAATAAGTCTAAAAAACTATGTTTTATAAGGATGTACTAGAAAGCAGTGGGAAAATTGCCTTAGCTGTCAAAAAATTCAAAAAATATTAGTAGTTCCGTTGTTCATATAATATCTAACTTTTGTTTACAAAAATCAGCTGGACCACCCAGCCAGTGACGTGAAAAATTCGACATATATATAAGATCCGAAAACCGGTCTATTCTATCCACCGTGATTAGGCTACACTGCATCTCCTTGACCTACATTTTTTTGGAAAAAATAAATTAGACATTTTACACACTCACAGTTTCCGTAGCTCTTCAAATTTGACAAAACACTTTGGACCAAAATTTATTTGAAATTTTTATCTATTTTTGACCATCCTTACCATCCCATAAGGTTTGCTGCAATATTTAATTAACACCCTGTAGGCTAGTCATTATATTAGAGGTGCTGATTTTCGTTACTTTTGAATATCCTTTACTAATCGTTACTCGACTACTAAGTAATTATTTTATATATTCGTTACTATCGTTACTTTGATTACTATAACTGTATTCAACTTAATCATAAAATTAGTGCAAAATTCTCGGACTGTCTTTAATTCGAAGATAATTCACTTGTAGGTATACTTTTGTTGTTGATATTATGGAAATATTCAACTGAAATTTTTAAAATTCGGGCTAAAATTAAAAAAATAAAAGTAGGAATTACGTAGGAACTGTTCTGTGTACATACAACTTTGTTTTAAAAATCTAATGTCTCATATACAAAAAAATACATACTTAAAATCTAAAAGTAAATAAAAATAGAGGCAAAAATAACAACCTTAGACGAGAACTCAAAAAATATGACAAAAAGTTTGGACAAAAACAACAAAAATAAAAAAATAAATTCTGAATACTAGAATAATCGAAGGAATCAAAGTAACGAAAGTAATCATTTAATTTTCGGATCGGTATTCGTTACTCCGTTATTTGTCGAGTAACGAGTACTCAAGTAACAAATAGTTACTTTTTCAACCTCTCACCTCACATTATATACATTTGAGCAGGGCCGTCGGCGTCGGTAGACTAGTGGCCGCCTCGAGCAAGACGGGGCAAATGCCGCATACCCTCCTCTTTTTTCCTCATCAATGAAAGTTTTTTTTGTGTGATTTCTATACATAAATGTTGCCAGTGGGTGACTAAATGTGATTTATATTAAAAACAAAGTAATGGTAAAAACAATGATATTAGCATAAAAAAGTCTAAAATATATTTTTTAATGGTTTATTCCCTAATACTTTCTCACCTTTTTTTCAATATTAGGGGATTTATTTATTTTTAGGCTAAACTTTGAATGGCCATATTTCAGAAAGTTTTGATTTTTTTTACACCCAAATATGTCATTCCACATTTTACCCAGATACTGAAAAGTCGAGCAAACTGACCTTGTGTTTTTAAAAAAAGGCACTTTTTAAAGGGTTAGTTTTTGCTCGAAATCTTTTAAGGGCTTAAAGTCGGTAATATCTAGTTTTTGAAAAAACCCATCAAAATTTGGCAATGACACAGTTATATGAAGTCGTTTTGTTTTATTCCCTGTCCAATGGAATAAAATGACTATCCCGTTTTTTAGTGTAGAGGCCACTGAATCATATCGAAAGCAATTTTGGGAACTAGGTAGACTAGGTACGTCAGAGTTTATATAAATAAATAATTTTGATCTTATTTATATTTATATAATAAATTTATTTAACTAGATAGGACAAGGAATATTGTTTACGTATATTTAAAACACAAGCGTTTAGAAAAAAATTAGTTTATTTTTATTTTTATTCTAGATAGGTAATGTACATAGGGTCACTATATAACGAAGTAAGGAACTTCGTTATATAGTGACCTTAATTGTACAGTGGTATGATCACCCACTTTTTTATGTCAACTAAAAATTACTTAAACTCGTTTGGAAAGCCTGGAATTTCAGCCGACTTTAAAAACCACTGAAGAAAATCGTTTACAAAATCATAATACCATGCGATGTTGCCAAATTACCCAATATTTCTTGTTATTTTACAAATGTGGGAAAAACAAGATAACATTGAAAAAGTGGGCGAGTGTACCGAGCCATCAGCACAGGGCTAATTTTGGAACTTTTTGGAATGGTATCTAGGGACACTTGGATCTTAAAACACATTTTCCTGTTTTTTTATTTAAAAGATATCCTCGGGAGCATTGGCATCTAACAACACAATCGTCGGTGCAAACATTGCCTGGAGGCTTTGCAGGTGGAAATGGCTTGTCGCATGTTGCAACAGAGCTGCAACGGGAGGCGCAAGTATTTTGAACACCTCCTGGGCCACATGCTCTGTCACCTAAAATTGTTATTCAGATTTCTTATAATGCACTTTTTTTGGAACAAAACAAAAAATTTTTGCAGAAAAGAATTGTTGTAAACTATTATGTGTCAACAAAAGCTAGTTGCGTTTTCCATAAGGAGTTTTTTTGGGATGGTAATTTTTTTGTCCCTTCTGTAACACGGTAGTTTTTGCCATAAGTATTACTAACCCAAAATCTATCAAATTTGTTAAAATGTGACTGAAATAATGGCTAGTGAGAAGCTGAGTAAAAAAAATACAACACAGTAATTTTATCATAATAACTAACAACTGTGAAAGCCAAAATTTGGTTTTGTTAAAAAAAAGTGCCATAAGACATATTTTTTAAGCTGCAGTTTCGCGGCGGGTATACGGCCAGCGGAGTTCATACAATGTATGTATGTGTATGTATGTAACTGCTCAACTCAAGAAAAATCCAACAAAAATATGCATAACAGCATTTTTTAAAATAATTTTTATTTTAAAGGCTTTTCAATAATTGCATTTACTGCATTCTTGCGCATTAGAAGGAAATTTGTAATACGTAACTTATATTTTAATCTTAGCTATGTTTATAGTGTTATTACCAAATGACATTTAAAAAATTGACTCGGACATTTTGGGTATCACAAATGAAGCTAATGAATATTTTGAAAATTATCCCGAGTCGAAGACGAGGGATAGTTTTCTAAAAATATTTATTTTCGAGAAAAATTTACGGATTTAATGTAACCTCGCGTGGTATTCGGTAAGAAAATTCCACACCAAATTGAATAAATTTAAAATTTATTTTTTGACTCACAACAATGCCAATTTTTTCTTCGACAAGACACCAGCAAAACATAGACAGTTTTGATTGACTTAATTATTTAGTTACTATGGCAACTAATGTTTTGTCATTCTACCTACCTAAATTAACAACTAAAAGCTGATTTATTATTTTTATGACTACAACAGAGTTAGAATTTTTTCTTTATTTCATTTTAATATACTTATGTTCATAAACAAATTTAGATTCTTCGCAGTTTCAGCCCCAATTAGATTGATTTCTACTTATTGTAGTTTCATGAAAATACCAGTTCGGAATATAAAATATTGTATTCTCTTATTTTGTATCAATTTGGGGTTACTACAGGTGGTAGAAAATTATAATTTTATCAATTTTTACATAGGTACATAGAAAAATTTAGTGTGCATTGCAGTTTGGGCAGCAATGGCTATGGCTTCTCAGCCTTTTAGATGTTAGTTTCTACCTATTGTAGTTACACAGAAATATTATTTTACAAGAAAGAATATCACAATATTTAATTTTTTTGTAATTCTGAGCTACTCCAAGTGGTATAAAATTAAAAATGAATTAGTTTTTCATATAGATATAAAATATTATATCTTCCATTTTATAGTTACTTGTGGCTACTACATGTGGTAGAAAATTATGATTTTGATGATTTTTTATAAAGGTACATTAAACAGATTAGTTTGTGTTACAGTTTCGCCAGCAATTTTAGCCATATAAATTGTTGATTTCTACTTGTTGTAGTTGCACGGAAATAACATTTTAAGACTACACACAGTACATTATTCAATTTTGCATAAGTTTTGTGTTACTACAAATGGTAGAAAATTGGTTTTTTGCGTTTTTATCAATTTCTTATACGGGCTTTAATTATTAGTATATTATTCATAAACATGCAGCGCAAAAACGGTGAATAAAGTCATGTCCATTGCCTACTACATAGATATTTAATTCATTCCATTTAAAGTCCAGCTTTTTCGTCTTTAACAAGAAGGGATGTAGAAAGGAGGTGGCCGAAGAATACAGAAAAAATCTAAACATGTAATTGAAATGTATAAAATTTAATGAATAAATTAAAACCTACTGTCAAAAGCATTATCTAGTCATGAAGACGTCAAAAAAATTCCGACTTACTTGGCTGTTGGGTACCCAAAAAAATTTCCAGTAAAATACGTGCGTGGCTATGGTGATATGTTAAAAAAAAACAATTGATTGGTTAAAAAATACTGGTGTGAAATTTTCGATGAAATTTTCCGTGTACGGGATTTTTATGAGCACGAGTGTACCATATTTTAAAAAGTAATTTTATTCCTTTGTTCGAGTGCAGTTCGAGTTTCACCCAATACTCCCAATTCAAGGATTCATACACAGCTAAAAAAGGAGTCTGAGTAAACATTTTAATTTAAACATTACAACAAATGTAATTTTGAAAACGCCGTTTTGATAGCTGCTGTGTTTATCCTCCTCGATTTATGATTTTTTAAATGTTTAAATCCCCTTGTAACCCGCTTTCTTCACCAAAAATAAATGGCTTTAACCACGGGTCTCGCCTTATTGTTTGCTAAATCTGGTTAAAATCGGTTTTTCAGTTATCTTGTTACAGACAGGCAGACAACATAATAAAATTTGGTAAGTAGTTCGGTATTTTTTGACACAAATAACATACAATGAGTAGGCAAAAGGGGGCAAAATGGGGTACGGGCGTAAAACGGGATACCGTAGTTTCAGACAAACTGCGCAAGAATAAAACCTCATAATCTCAGATGTTTTATCCCCATAATTGGCTAAACTCTCTGCAATATGATTGGTGCCGGTCGGCTAAGCTTAAGTTGGTTTTTGCTCAATATGTGATGTTGTGCGGTGTTTATTTTAAAAATAGCTTGCACATTTTGTGACGTTAAGTAAATTTTTTACAGACTACAAAATTTTCTTTACATTGAACAATTAGAGGGTTTATGTATTATTCATAATAAACGCGTTGCCCGTAAAATTAGCCTTTTACTGTGTATGATTTTTGTTTGAATTTAACTGGTGGTTTGGGGCTAAACATCGTAACTTGTTATACCTACTAACCTATACCCCATTTTGCCACATTTTTTTTTTATGTTGTCTTTGCAGAAAATGTGCGCAAAATTCAAATAGGAGAGTCGACTGTAATTCTTTATAAATTTTGTAAATACTAAATTTCATAATAATGAATGTACCTTTTATTACAACTTTTTATTTTTTAAATAAGTATTTTATTCTTTGTTAATCATTCAATAAATTAAACTTGTCATTCATTCTAAATGAATAGGCAAAGAAAGTAGTGTTTATTCTAAGTAAAACTGATATGTGGTGACTTTCAGACATAGTCTGTTTAATAAGCTAATATCTTTTATTTTCCTTTTCGGTGCACATTAGAAAAATTGGTTTCTGTTCTACTTACCTATGTTTCTTTTCTATTAATATTTTTATCTGAATTAAATCAAAAATAATTTAAAAAAAATTATTACTCTAAGCTTAATTTAATGGTCAAACTCAATAAACAATAAAAGCTATTGAATTGAATTAAATTGAAATTGAATTGAGATAACCGTCCCGCCCGTTTTGCCACATACCTCATTTTACCCCGTATGAGGAACAAAATGGTGCAGTCAACTTTTTACAAAAATAAAAACTAAAAGTATGATGCAGTTCTAAATCGCTTAAACTGAAAATTAAAACATAAAGATAACATATCTAACTTAATTCTAAATGATGAAACACTGGTGATCATTTAATAGGAGAAATAAGCCTATCAAACTAAATATCCCTAATTGCCCCCCTTTACCCTAATGTAAAAAAAGTTTTTTCAATGGACGGCTAAAATTGCTTCCACTGTCTCAAATTTCTTGGCTCGCCACTGCCTTATGGTTGACATATCAATATCGACCAATAATAGATTTACATAATTTTTGTAATGTTTTTTGCCGAGAATGTTTTTAGTGATACTTTAGAAGTAAAATTACTACTAACCTTTAGCATTAGCTACAATTGCCGCAAATACCGCAACCCCGATAAAAAATAAACTTTTTGCCATTTTAGTTTCGACTATGAACTCTGGCTGAATAATAACTACGTATTATTTTTGTTAACGATTTTAACCCATTTATAGAAGGTAAGAAGTTGTCGCGGCAAAATTTACAAATAGCTAAAAATGGGGCTACAAAACACAAACAATCCAACATAGGTATGATTTCCTAGAGCCCTAGAAAAAATAAGCACTTAATATAAATGTGCAACAATGCCGTAATGGCTTTAGGGGTTAATAGGTGTTTGAGGTTTTGAAACACAAATTCTACGGGCTTTCTTCCTGACGGACCTAAGAGTCGGATCCTCACAAAGAGGTCTATTTACATACAATTTTTTTTGCAGGGGATTTCCTCACACACTTTTTTATATGGAAACTAGCACCTACACTGTGCTGGAAATCGTTAACCATACAATAATAGAAGCGTTTCTTGTGTAAAATGCAGTCCTTTAGTAACAGAAAATATATTTTCAAACAACCCTTTCATGTCAGTTTATGCATTACAGGGGGGGGGCTAGGAGCCCGGGCCCCCCAAAGCCAAATTTTTTTTTAGATATTTTCCACCTATTTCTTAAATAAATACAACAAATACCATGAAATGCGACATCATGAGGCCTCAGGCCCCCCACAGAGGCCTCGGGCCCCCCCAAGACATATTCCTGGGTGCGCCACTAGATTAGAGCTTAAAGTAGTTTAATGTGATGTGTGTGCGCTTCGCATCAATCGTCTAAAGGCTGGCATGGTGCATGACGCGCTGCAAATATTTGCAAGCAAAAAATTTCGGTCAAATTGTTACCTGCAAAAAATCTTCTTTTCGTTTGACATTGTGCATGGCCATGCATTGATTCCCCAGAATCTAGGTAAAAATTCCCCAGTTTGCATTCAAGTACAGTTTGCATGCAAAAAAATGGCACCGGACCGATAAAAATGGATTGCCCGCACCAATCAACGGGATTTGTCTGCGCATGCACCTGGGCAAAATTTCATGCATTTGCCTGCAAATTTTATTGTCATGCACCATGTCAAGCGGCCTTAACAGCTTTCGTGTGCAAGAAAACAAAACTGCGCAGTGATTAGGAAAACGTCTATTTTATTAGTTTTACAATTAGGTACCAGACAACCCTTTGAAAAAAATTTGTATGTGTGTTGATCCCTTTTCCGGGGTGACAACAAAATTTTTTGCGCCAAAAAGAAAGCTTGAAAATTTAGTTGCCGCGTTTTTTTCTAAGAATACAATTACGTAGTATGTTTATAGGCGCCTAAAAGCAGCTTAAAATGAAATTGGTTTTAGTTGTTAAAACGGTTGTAATAGTGTTTATACGACAAATTGGTTTAAAAAATAAAATCGGGTTTAGTGCTTAAAACGATTTTAATAGTGTTTATACGACAATATTTTCAAACAGTCCTTACATAAAAGCACTTTAATAGTCCCGTATAAGGAAAGTACATTATTAACCCGCTAGGGGTGACGGTTTATTTAAAATCATCAACCTGTATATTATGCAGCGTTAATAATAGGAGATGAGATGAATAGCAATGAGTAACGGACGAAATATCAAAACACAGTCGAAAACAAAATAATAAAATTTTAAATTTCGAAACCACAAATTGTCGAAAGGCAAAATGTTTGAAACTATAAAATATCGAAATTACAAAATTTCGAAAAAACAAAATGTCGGAAAAACAAAAAAAATAAAACCTAACCTTACACGAAGAGGTTGTTTATTCTGTATATACTAACCAAACCATGTAAGGTTAGGCTATAATACTAAAAAAGCTGACCTGATCTAATCAAGTTTTTTATTATATTAACCTAACCAGAACAGGTTTCTGTTTTTTTAATAGCAATCTAAGCTGCATTTCAGTATTTCGTAACTTTGAAGTTTTCTATTCTTAATATTTTGACACTTTAAGCTTTCGAAATGTTGCGACATTTGAAAATTTCGACATTTTGCAACTTTGTCATTTCGATATTTTGTACTTTCGACATTTAATGTTTCGATGATTAATTGTCCGTCGCCCGTCAAATGATATTTTCGACAACGGTAAAATATGGCTCACTATAGACCATTTACTATATGGGGGGCTAAATGAACGCATTATAATAATTATAAATTGCTTTTTTGATAACTATTAATTCTTTGTTTACGTTAGTTTAAAATATCCCTGGTACTAGGAAAATTATAACTACATTAGCCCAGTTAATGCTATTAATATAAATTACCTACCTAAAAGATAAATATTTAAAATCATCCTTTATTATTGATTGACAGCTGGTCTTAACGACTTTCGGGCTTTTCTTCAAGCTAAGATAGTGCTAGTAGTCAGTTCTAAACTAAATTCTTGCTTACCCTTTTGTGATACAATATTGGGTCAAATTTTTTCAGAAAAATCATATACGAATCCCTATGGTGGAGATCTGGCATATGGGGGGCAATTCTTTACATTTCAAAAAATCTGCCGAAATTTGAAAAAATGTGACATAATCTGGCGCTTAAGATTTCTCGTTTAAAAGGCAATTTTTAAACTTAAAAACTTACCTAAAAGGCCATTTCCCACTTTTTGATAGATGTAGCTTCACGATATAATATTTGTTTATAATTAAAAACCCGTAATTTGTTGAAAATTTTTAATTTAAAAATTGTAAATAAATTCAAAGCAGAAACCCATTAACCACACAAACTGAAATGTCAGGTTTCGTCACATTTCGTCACATTTCTTTCAAATTTATGAGTCCTATTCGTTTTCTTTATGAGGTCAGCTAAGTTTACTTTCTTTCTTTGTTTTTCACGGTAAAATTAACAAAGAGGGACTAACTGCATGTCGTTGAAGGGTCGCTACAAAATTAGCTCTACGCTGTTGCCACCGTTATATTTGAACGGATTTTTAAGGGAATGTCAAATTATTTCTTTAAAATCTGCCAGAAAAATCTGACTAAGTGAGGATCCTGGTCAAATTATTGAAGTGGTGATTATTTTTTAACTTTTTAAAAAAGCTAGGCACGTATATAGTTTTTTATTCTGGGGGGTCCTCCCATATAGAAACTGCTGTTCTTCAGTGACGGCCCATGCGGCTGAGTCCTTCGTAAACCAGAGAGAAAATAATAAATTGTCTCTGTCGTAAACGAACACGAAAGCTGCGCCCATAAGGTTTTGGATAGGCTAATTAGAAATACTAGGGTCACTGCATCCTGGAAGTCTAGCGTCTCCCAGGGGTAGCGGCACGAGTGTCAAAACCGTACTCAAAATTCCATAGACGTTCGTGAAAAATACTCATTTTTATACAGTCTGAGAAAAAAAAAATGTTTTAATAAAACTTAAAAAGAACTCGTTTTTATACAGCTTAAGAAATAAAAAATATGTTCCTTGAGTTTTTGGGTTATGAATATTTATTGTAGGTATTATTGTTAAAAATCATTTTCTTTTAAATATTATTTCTGTTTTTGTATAAAAATAATACGTAATAAATAAACAAACAGGACAGAAATACATTTCTATGTTAAAAGTTTATTAATAGTATATAATATATCAGGGGATAAAATGAAACTTTTATCACGATGTTTATACGCTATTTTTCGCACTGTTTAATTTATTTTCCAAGGTTTTTTCCCATTTTTTTGGGTGTTTTCGGTATTGTGGTTTTTTTTAGTACCTTTTTATTCCGAATTTTACATTTTATCAAAAGACAATAAATGCCCAAATACAGTTCGAGTTTTTGTAAGGTTCGGTTTAATTATTTATAATTTTATAGTACATTTCTTATAAATATCGTAATATTATTGTTGGAAAGCATAAACTTCGAAAATCATTTTCTTCAAACCAAAAATTGTTCTAAAACATATTCATCGAACAAAAGATTGTTCGAAAACGTTTTCTTCAAACAGAAATTTTTCGAAATCATTTTCTTCGAACAGAAATGTGTTCGAAAACATTTTCTTTGAACGGAAATTTGTTCGAAAATATTTTTTTTTAAATGAAAATTTGTTCAAAAACATTTTTTCGAAAACAAGTTTTTCGAAAAAAATATATTTGACCTGGCTTGCCAAACTTAACACAACTCATATAGTTCGACTAATGGGGTTTTTTTCTAACAATTTTTGGAAACAAAAACTTCCCTGACTTCTTTCCCGGGATCCTAGAGGGTGTGAAACCAAACCGAACCAACCGAGACCTATTGTCGAAAAATGATTTCCCTAAATTAGCTTTCCGGTCCTCATTTTGGAAGGTTGAAATCGGTGTTACTCTAACCTTTCTTAATTGAGCACATCAGGAGGTATCTGGACCGGTTCGGATACGTTTGCGATCAATTGACAAAGTTTAGGAAAATACCAATTTCGACCTTCGAAAGGAGGAAAGTAGACAAATTTTCAGAATGTTTACGATCCCGGGAAAGAAGTCAGGGTTTTTTTGAAAAAATATGTTAAAAAGACCGTATTCAAACTATATAAATTGTGTTAGGTTTGGAAATCCAGGTCTAGAGCGTCTTTTATCGAAAAACTTGCTTTCGAAGAAAATGATTTCTATTCGAAGAAAATGTTTTTGAACAACTATTACTTACGAACAAATTTCCGTTCAAAGAAATGGTGTTCGAATAAATTTCCGTTTAAAAAAAATGTTTTCGAACAAATTTCCATTAGAAGAAATTGTTTTCATAAAAATTTCCGTTCGAAGAAAATGTTTTCGAACAAAGTTCTGCGACCCGTCGTGTTGCTACCTTGAGTTTTTATTGGATGTTGAATTTTTAAAAACTTAATTCTACTTTGTTTTGCAATCATTACAGTGTAGCTACTTTCGATCTTTGTTTGAACCTTTTTTTTTCAATCTTTTGTATTTTCGACCTTTTGTACTTTCGAACTTTTGAATTTTCGACTTTTTGTATTTTCGACCTTTTCTTCGCCGCCCGCTTTTTTTGAACAATAATAAAAATAATAGTAGGTATATTATAAACCTAGGGCGTGCAGTGTTTACTTTTAATACCACGGCGGGAATTTTCATGCTCGACCGGAAGAAGGGCTATAATTTGCTAAGTGACTAAAAGGGACTTTAATGCCAAGGTTTATTTTTATATACTAAAAACAATAATAATCATAAACTAAATAAATAGGTATTAAACCACTTACCGTACTATAGTTTTAGCATGTCAAGTATATAAAAAAGCAGTGGGCAGTGATAGTTGTCATGGCATTACATTAAACAAAAGTCAGTCAGATGCTAACAAACTAAGGTCACTCATTGTCAAGCAAAGTAAAGCTTGCTTGACGATGAGTGACCATATAACAAACAATGTGGAAAAAATATTATTTATTTCATAACAAACTAATTAAGTTTAGTCGAGAAAAAGTTCGAATTACATTTCTCGAAGATGGAAAATAAAGCATATTCTTACTTTGAGATGGGCATGGAAATGATGCAATAAACAGAATTTCGAAAATTTCACAGTTTCCTGGTTTACAGCCTGGAGAAGTCTAGAAAGTTAAATGCTTCGTTTATATGGAAGCAATATTCTATGCGTAAGGACACAATAACGATCAAAACGAACCAAGCCATCGGCAAAGTACAGTAAGCTTACGGCAAGCTGGAACAAAATAATCGGTATCGTGTATATATTCCTTTTTGTTTTTTGTATTATGATAAAATAAAATAATCCAAAAACCTATATTAAATTACTTTCAATCACTGGGGACAAGAAATACTACCTTAGCCCATGAAAAAAGGGATTAAACGTACACCTTTATTCCGTAGAGAGCATAAAAAATTTATTAAATGATACAAAACCCAACATAATAGTTTTCTATATTTTAGAATATATATAAAACATGCAAACTATATTTGTTTCCTTCGCTGTGTGGGTCCTAACACAGGGTCCTAATAAATTTGAAATCATAAAAAACTTAGTTTTTTTAGGTTTGTTTATTTGGACAGTAAAATTTATATACCGGATGTGACGGACAGTTCTTTACGTAACATTTGTAAACCATTTAATTTTTTTAAACATAAAAAAAGCTACGCTCCTGACAGTGTCAGATTTGAGTTTTTCGTAAATGAGGTTATGTTTGGTGTCGCTACCCCTGGGAGACATGAGCGGCTAGTTCACAACTTGCATTCCGTTTGCTATTGGTCGAAATAGTCAGCTGACTTTTTGATGTTGAACGTTGCCGTTTAAGATTATTATTATATTATATTAAGAGATGGTACCACCAGTCAAGCATTTAACAAACTTTATGTTTACAGTTTTCGGCGTAAAATACGAATATATACTATTTGTAAGTGACTAAAGAGTGTAGTGGTTTGTGCAGTACATACCTATTGAATTTAACTAAATCTATGCATATGCCGATGAGTTTTTTTTTATTGTTTCTTAAAAACATATTATATTTTTTTTTAATTAGCTTCCCTATCCTGTTTTCCTGTCGAAATCGGTGTTAACCTAACCCTGATAAATTATTCGACAACGTATCCTAACCTGTCCAGATACGCCCCGGTTAGGATACGTTTCCCATCAATTGACCACGGTTAGGTTTTGTTTCAGTTTGGTTTAACACCGATTTCAACCTCCCAAAACGAGGACAGGAGAGTTTTAATTTTAAAAATCCCGCCTGACTATGTCAACCAATAGCAAATGGAATGCAAGTTGTGAACTATCCGCTCGTTGGAAGATGCCAGGCTTTCAGGATGCAGTGACCCTAAGAATACTCGCCACAGTCGCCACCTGACGAAAATAAGTATAAGGCGGAATTTTTCAGGGGTGCCACGACCACGTGGTCACTTTGTGCAAGGAAAACTTAAGTTTGCGACACGCTCCCTAGAGGGAGCCGCACATATAGACAGACAACTGCGTACAGCCGACCTGAAAATAGATTCATAATATGAATAAAATGAACGGGACCCAAGAAACAAACCTTTAAAACATAAATTTCAAACTTTCTATAAATTCGTATAATTAAAAATAATGTTTGTATAATTATGTAAAATTTCTTGTGTGCCTAATATTATAGATTTGTTAAAAAATTCTAATTTTCTACTTAGCAATAAAAAGTTGAAAATAGCCCCAAAAAACTACTATTTACTGTATATAAATGTAACAAAACGAAAGCCTTCACTAGGCTTGCCTAATGTAAACATTTACAAACATACACGATATGATATGATTCAACCGCCGTTGTATGAGCACGTACATTAAATGCTCGTCAATTTTCCTATAAAATCTCCAAGCTAAATAGTTAATAAATTTTCAAAAGTGATTTGTAAGAAAGTCAAGTGTTCAAGACACATGGAATTGTTGGGGTATGTAATAAAACCTATTGTCTAAGCAAATCAAGCAATTATAAACCTTACATACAATCAACATAAGGTTTGGTTTGGCGCGCCAGCTTCTCGATATTGCAAGTATACCTTTTGCACGCGCGCTTAAATCTGACAATACAGGGTACGCCAAAATAAGTTATGAGTTTGCAAGAACTAACTGCTTCAGAACGGGCGCTATACCAACTGCTCCTAAAGGCGAATGAAGATCAAACTACCCGAATTGAAGATAAGATTAATAACGCTGTGGGAAATCTCGATCAAAAGTATCAGGAAGTAGGTGAAAAAGTAATTAAGCTAGAACGGCACAACGTGCTACTGGAGCGAAAATTGAGAAAAAACAATATCATCATACATGGATTGGTACTTGCAGAAGGTCAGGACATATTGAAAGAGGCTCTCAGTACCCTGAACAACTTACTGGGAACCACATTTGGTGCCAAGGATATCAATAACGTGCACAAACTTGGAAAATCACAAGATATTCTACTAGGATTTGTTTCATTTCTTAGCAAAACAGTAGTATACCAGAATATCAGTAAACTAAAGGGTTCTAATATAAGTATATCAAATGACCTTTGTCCTGAGGACCAGAAAGACTATAAAATTTTGCAAAAACACTACAAAATCGCTAAATCTAAAGAACTCAATGCCAAAATTAAAGGGTTTAAGCTAGAAATTAATGGTGAACCCTATACAATACAGCAATTAAAAAGTTACGATTTAACTCAGGAACAAGATCTGGAAGAAGGTGAGATATCAGAGGAAGAGAGTGTTAATACAAAAAACACTCCTGAACAAACCCAAAAGAAAAGGAAAATATCTACTCGCAGCCATCGAAACATCTCCGAGACCAGCTCCGAAACCAGAATAGAGCCAATCAGAGCCAGCGAGCGCCTCAAACAACTCTACTCAGGAAAATAATTAATCTTTTGCTTATTATACATTTTATTTTTTACAAATAATAAACAAATAAACTTAATTTGAAGTACACTGTGTATATTAATATTAGATTGGGCCAGGATAATTTTAATATAAAAACTATTTCACAAAAAATAACAGAAAAACGGAAAACCATTGTAGAGATAAGATTTTGCTCGACTCACAAAGGCATAGATTTCTAAAGAATAAAGTAGAATAAAAACCTTGCTTTTTTAGATTAGGTTGCTTTATTAATTTTATCATTTTAATAATTTTTTTCTGTTATTATAATAATTTTTCTCATATTTTAAAGAAAATAATAATAAAGAAGATTAACCTGTATAAAATGTCATTTAAAATTCTTAATACGGCACATCTCAACACTCGATCTCTATTACCTCATTTTGCTGATTTAAGGACGTTGCTATTAAACCAGAGGTATCTCAGAGACTTGGCTGCAAAATATTGTGGATACCCATACTATCCATATAGATGGTTACAACTTTTATCGTAAAGACAGACATGGGAGGGGTGGAGGAGTGGGCATATATATAAAAAGTACCTATAATTGTTCAATAATCTATGATTTTCCAGATAGTAACAACAAAGAATATGAACAGTTGTGAATAAAAACGAAAATTTCAAAAAATACTTACATATTTGGATGCGTTTACAGGCCTCCGTCCTATCCAGAGGCAGGGTTTATCAACTCGCTTGAAACTGTACTAGCAAGTGTCGTACCAATGAGTGATCATCTAGTGTGTTTTGGAGATCTAAACATAGATCTTTTAAACACATCGACAATCAAAGTGGACAGCTTTTTGGATCTTATTGAGTCTGTAGGCTTGACACAGGTCATAGATTTACCAACCAGAATTACAAATACCTCTGCAACATTGATAGACCTCATATTAACAAGCTCAAATATAGACGTTCAACAAACAGGTACTCTTCATGTTCCAGAGATCTCTGACCATGAGTGTGTCTATGCAAAAATAAAAATCTCCCAGACACCAAAAAAAAAATTAATTAAGGAATATAGACCACTCAAATATGTCAACTGGCATCAGTTTTGTCAAGATATAGAAAGCATACCATGGAGAAATATCTATGACTTGCAGGACGCGGACTCAAAAGTAGAATTTATAAACACCAATTTCAAAGCTGTATTAGACCTTCATGCCCCTTACAAAACATCTAGATTTACGAGAAACAATGAACCATGGATAACTGACAATATCAAACTTCTTATATCCTTGAGAAACAAAAAACTCGAAAAATATAAACGAACAAGAAATAACAGTCATTGGGAAAGTTACAAAGAATTAAGAAATTTAGTTACAAACTCTATTCGGCGAGAAAAAAAAAGCATACATAAATCATAACCTTTCGAACTCCTCAAAGTTGTGGAAGGATTTTCAGAAGCTTAGCGTGGTTACAAAATCAACAACTTGTGAAATACCTGACCACTTGAGTAATCCGGATGCTATCAATAATAATTTTATTTTTTCGACCCTTCCAGGAAATATAGAAAATCAAGATGTTCTTAACAAATATAACCAAACTCGCAAAAATCCATTAAGTGAAGTGTTTAAATTCAAAGCTGTAGATGAAATCCTAATATTAAAAACAATTGAATCAATAAAATCCAAAGCTAAAGGTCACGACAACTTAAGTATCCAGATCATTCAAACTGTCTGCCCCTTTATACTACCCTTTCTCACCCATTTGTTTAATTTTTGCATACAAAAATCAGTTTACCCAAAATCTTGGAAAAAAGCAGTAATCATCCCACTTCCTAAGTTATCAAATCCTGAGAGCTACAAAGATCTTCGACCAATTAGCATATTACCTTGCTTAGCTAAAGTTTTTGACAAACTAATGAATCAGCAACTTAATGAGTATGTGGAAAAAAATCTTATTCTACCCGAAACACAATCAGGATTTCGGAAAAACCACAGTTGTTCATCTGCTTTAGCGAATGTAACTGATGATATCTGTCAAGAGGCTGACAACGGAAAACTAACAGCTCTCATCCTTCTAGACTACTCAAAGGCATTCGATACAATCAATCATGAGGTTCTAATGAGCATTTTACACTACATTGGTCTTGATAACACAGCTATAAACCTCCTTAAGAACGCAATTGAAGAACGCCAGCAATGTGTTAAAGTTAAAAACAAACTTTCAACTTTTCAAACTATCAAGCAAGGAGTTCCTCAAGGTTCTTCGATTTCGCCATTGATCTACTCCATCTACACTTCAAATCTACTTTCAGCTCTAAAGAGCTGCTTACCACAATTCTATGCTGATGATTCACAGCTACGCTGCTCATTCGATAAAAGCAATATTCAAGAAGCCTGCTCTTTAATCTCTCACGACCTGGATGCACTCCATAAACTTTCTCTTAAGCACTCCCTTCATTTAAACCCGCAAAAATGCTGTGTATTGCTGTTTGGTGCTAGCCAGAGGGTTGTTGATCAGTGCCAAGACCAAATTTCATTAAACCTTAATAATACTATTTTACCTGTAAAAAACGACGCTAGGAATTTGGGCTTGGTAATGGACAATAGCCTAAGATTTAAAAAACATCTTTCCATATGCACGCAAAAAGCTTTTTTTCGATTAAAGGCTATATACAGCAATAGACATATTCTATCAAAAAAACTAAAAACTCTTCTGTGTGACTCTTTGGTACTATCAGTTTTTAATCATGCAGATGTTGTTTACGATCAGTGCATTTCTTCATTGGGTAAAAGACGAATTCAAAAAATGCAAAATTCATGCTTGCGTCTAATCTACGGTATAAAAAAACGAAATCGAATATCACATAAGCTTAAAGAAACACATTGGCTCAACATGAAAAATCGAAGGAAATTACATAAAGCATGTTTTTATCACAAAATAATAAGCTCCTCACAGCCGTCATACCTATATAGAAAAATAAAGTTTCGCTCAGAAACACATAATTTAAATACACGGCATAAAAATAAAATTACTCCTCCTAAACACAGAACCGCATTCTTCGAAAAAACCTTTTCTTATGACGTGGCAAACCTGTACAACTCTATTCCCGAAAAAATTAAAAGTAAGAACCATGTTGGATTTAAAAAGGCTTTCACAAACTATCTTATGATTCAGCAAAATGACATATAAGTAAACTTAAAAACTTCGCTCACTTCAAAAAATTGCAGTTTTAACATTTTTTATTTTTGTTTTTTTATCTTTTATGTTTTTTGGTTTCTCTTTTGAATGATATTAATATACACAATACTTCTCTTTCTCGCAGATATTATGTTAAGTGATTAAAGTTAGAATTTTTTTTTTTTAGTTACATTAATTATAAAAGGTTAATTGAACAGAACTGTCAGAACCTATTACAGGTAGTGACAATACTGAAATTCGCCTATTTCACAATTATATTGTAAGCATTATACTGTAATTTGTAATTTTCGGTTTCTAATTGTGGAATAAAGACATTTATTATTATTATTATTATTATTATTATTATAAATATAAACATCTGCACATTTTTAGGCAACAATTTGACACCCAAGTTATCTATTTAACATAACCAAACCGAGCCAAATCAAATCCTTATAATTATTAAGCTTGCTCAATATAAAAATGTACAAATACACATAATAAATATTACATTTATTTACATTGACAAACAACAACCTGCACACAAATATTTTTGTCCCGTACGTCGTTCTTAGTTTTATTTAATTACTTGTATATAGACTTCTTCCAAAGTGAAGCGACTCAATATTTTGCATTTCTTTCAAAAAATCTGTTAATACCTGTACCGCTACATAGCTATTTGGTTGTCTGATAAAGGGATATATTTCTTTACTTCTTTAGCTATTTCTACTGAAAACTCCAAATCAACAAAAGCAGTAGTTTCATCCCACTTACGGTCTTTTATCTTTAAATTTTAAATATCTTTTACATAAATATTTTTTTGTATCGCTTAGGCTTTTAATTGTTTGTACAATAGTTATTTACCTAACAAGTGCGGAAAGAGGTACTTTTCCGCGCGCGACGGCAGTTGCACAAACGACGCGGAGCGGAGTTCGGGCAAACCGTCAAGGATGGAAAAGATAGTTTCCGCAAGAATTAGGTACAATGTTTTTCCTACGAGTGTTTTTGTCCATCTTCTTTATCAAAAAACATGTTTTAATTCGCAGATTTTATAATAATGCTAGAAAATGATACGTAAGATAGAATAGTTACATAAATCATTTAATGAGTCCTAAATATCTTCATTTTTAACAAAACAAAAATCGTGCGGAAAAGAAATTTTTTAGCACTAGTGCGGAAAAGTTACTTTTCCGTACGTTTTTTTAACTTTTATTTTTACTTGATTTTGTTATGCACGGAAAAATAATAAAACAGATTTTTTTTATTATGATATGTTAAAAAGAAACTTTATGTAAAGAACATTTAATTAACAATAACGAAAAAGTTAACGATGGTAGATATTGAAATTGAAAGTGCACTTTCTGTTTGTTGCATGCTTCAATATACATCAGATGCCGCAACATCTTGAATAACGTCGTTTCTTATTGGAATTTGATTGGTTGGTGTTTGGCCCACTACAGAAATGCCTTGATCAGTTTGCTGCTTAGAATTACTACTGTAGTGAATGGAGAAAGGTATATTGGTCTGTACAGGCTGTAACACATTACAGGATTCTTCATTCGGTGCTTCTGGTAGCATCAGTACAGCAGCACTTCTTGAAAATGAAACTTGTGTGTAGGAGAACGGGTTTTCATTTGAAAACGATTGTGGACGGGAAGGTTCTTGAAATTTGGACGTGCGGAAAAAAATCGTGAGGAAAGTAAAAATGATGCGAAAAAGTAAAATTGTGCGGAAAAGTAATTAACGTAATATTCTTTTAATAGATCGCTCAAGAAACCCTAACTTATATGTTCTTGGTTTGTAAACAGCAAGGTGAGGCCAAAAGTTATTTTTAAAAATATGATTTATAAAAAAAATTACTACTAGTATCTTACCTACTGGACCTAAATGTAACGCAGTTAGTGAATGGTGTGGTTTGTTTACATATTCCTAACTATTTTTTGCTCACCAAGACTCCTGATAAAGTTGATTTTTAAAATTGTGATTTTTACAAAAGTGTTTTACTAATTTTGATATCACCCTGTACCTTACTCCAAGGACCTAAAGGTAATACAGTCAGTTAATGTTATGATTTTTTAACGTGTTCCTAAGCATTTTTTGATAATGAAAGCTCTTGACAACATTGTTTTCTAAAAATGTGATTTTTAGAAAAATACACTAGTAATTTCGATATCACCCAGTAGCTCACTTGCTGGCTCTAAAGGTAATACAATAAGTTAGTGATATGATTTTTCAAGGTATTTCTAACTCTTGTTTGCTAAGTGAAACTCCTGACAAAGTTGTTTTTAACAATGTAAATTGTACAACTATTTTTGATATCACCCTGTAACTCACCCCCTGAACCTAAATTTGAAATAATCCGTTAATACATAGTTTAACTTTTTGGGCTATTTTCAACTTTTTATTGTTAAGTAGAGAACTAGAATTTCTAAACAAATCTATAATAGATTTTAAGGTCACCCTGTAGCAGACCTGAACCTAACCTTTATAACCTGGGTTTGGCAGACTTTTTTCTATCTCTTCTCATACCTGATCATAAACAAACATTATTTTTAATTATATGATAATAATAACAAGTTTGATATTTATATATTCAAAGGTTATTTTTTGGGCCACGAATTGCAATAAATCCGAAAATTATTTTTTTTTTATAAATTTATCAACCCTTATCGTTTTCTTTCCTAAAATTCATTTGATTTCGTTAAAATTATATTACGTTTGATTTTGTGGTCGGCTGTACTTTGCATGTCATGTTCGTGTTATTTGAATCCAACTTTAACGAAATAAGAAAAACGTCTCATGGTTTTGTTATTGTTTTTTTCCGGAAAAATACAATTTTTTAAGAACCTGTGCATCATCAACAATCCCGGAAAAATATTGAACTATCAGCAATCGAGTTTAAAGGTAGGTTTTAGATTATATTTTTCCTCATTTTTCGGTTTTTGACGCTGTACAAAAAACTGAAATTTACGATGTTGCCATGATTTAGGGCTAAAATTTGAGGCGTCAAATTTTTTCAGATTGTTTCAAATTATTTCAAATTTTAAAGAATTGCCCCCGTGGTGTGGAACCAGTCGCACCTCGCTTAAGGGAGCGGTTTATTCAAAAAATTAAAACCTAGTTTCACATTGGTTTGTAAATCCGCTATTTTTTAACATTTTCTTATATAATTTAACTATCTACCACAAACAGGGTGGCCAGGAACCCCCTAAATAGATCTAAAAACGTGATTCTTACCTTCTCCTAGCCCGCGCAGCAATGGCTAGAAAAGGTATTATTTTCGATGATTTTTTTCTTGAGATAACGAGCAAAATGTGTTATTTGAGTGTTTTTTTACCTATCTTAGCAATATCATCGTGATGTCTGTGTGTGTGTGTGTGTGTGTGTGTGTGAATATGTATTTCTGTCCATAACACGACAGCTCCTAAACTGTTGAACCGATTTTCATAAAATTTACAGGTAAAATCGAGGGGTGGGTGTTTCCTTTTGGTGTACAGGTTAGGGGAAATACCAGAAAATACTTGGGAAGTACTGGGAAATATACTAGGAAATACCGGGAAGTGCTTGGGAAATACTGGGAAATACCATTGAAATTTGAGGAAATACTGGGAAAATACCAGGAAATACCTACGGTATTTCCTGTTGGTGCACAAACATCGGCGATCGAGCCACCCCTCTGGTAAAATAGGGTTCGACACTCTAACCAGGTGATTAGATTTTGACAGTTTTTTGACAATTACAAATGTTAACTCTGTAACAGAGCATCGGAATATAGTAGATTACATTTTGCTTAATAATCTGTTTTATAACCCAAAACTTCGTAAGGGCGTTAGTTCCTGAGATATGCAAAAAAATGTTTTCAAGGCTGACATATCATGGCTTGACTGTAAGTGTGCTAATAGGCTAGCGAGGAAGGTATCAGATCCGTCATGTATACATAAATTTTTTTAATTCCGAGTTTCAGTTCAGGCGTTGCCCTTGTATAAGGAGTACCTATAATATTAAGAATGTATAAAAGGCATTTTCAAAGGGGTAAAGTCAGCCACGGACACCGGTGTGTCGGAAAATAGCATTTCCATCGTCAGCGTGGCTTGCCTGACTACAGTAATCAAACTGACTACAAGATACAAGGTAGTTCAAAAAGAATGAAAAAATAGGTGAAACCTATTTATCACGTTTAGCAAATTTGTTAAGTTATATTTTTGACAGTTGTGGACGGATACAAAGATTCTGTAGAAAAAAGTGACATTTTTTATTATTATTTTGGTATTTTTTAATTCTTGAAACGCCAAGTTTTAATATGATATGCTTTACTTACCTATTTACACTGCCACGACACCATATTTGATGAAATGTAGAGTTTTAAAAATTGAAAAAACGTGTGTTGGCACATTTCCGACGTTGATATTTGGGGGTAAAAAATGCCTTTTATACTATGTTAACTCATTGTTTTCGGTTCCAAACCGACGCCTTGGAGACGGTGATAGCAGGGTCTCAACTGTGACGAAATGTCTTTCTTCCTTTAAAACCGGTGGATGTTTTCGTCCTGCCATGGACCTTGGCTCGCTGTCGTTTCACTCGTTTAATGAAAAATAAGTTTCACCTATTTTTCCATTCTTTTTGATTTACCTATAATATTTATTAGAAAATAGTACGGGCCATAGCGTTAAATATTGGTCCCGTGGGCTTTTTGATAAAGATTTTACAACACCTATTTTAATCGATTACTAATGATCCCACCAACACTGCCTGTTAACAGATCCAAAATTGTCTTAGTCAAAAAGCAAGAATAGGGTCTTAAAATATTTTTTCAGTTCTAAATGGTTTAAGCTACAATAATGAAACTTGGCGAGCACATCGGCCTTCGCGTATTAATGTTTTTGGATGTCAAAAAAATGATATATTTTGCTCCTACGGGGCGCAAGAAGCAAACTGCGTTTTAAGATTATGCGTTATATCTTCTAAACTATTGCACATGCACAACTAGCTTATCAATTCGTAGTTCATACAATTATCCATATATCTGCCATATTAAAAAAAAATCTAAGCTGTCAAAGAGGCCCCCCGTGTAAGGGTAATACTTTTTGTAGTTTAATATAAAAAACCTTAACTGACTTATACTCTGCCCTATGTCAGCAAGTTTGTACCAAACGGTTGCGGCTAACCACTTCCTAATTTTATACAGGGTGACTGGAAAGTAGACGTATTCCTTTGAGGAAGTGAAAGTAGAGCCTATTTGCTAGTCAATAAACATTATTCTCCTCTATACCATTATTAACGGTTTTCGAGATATTCAATTTTTTTTTAAATTTAAAAAATTGAATGCTTTGTGGGACAAATATTTAAAATTAAGGAAAATAATAAGAGCTTTTTCAAATGTCGCTTTTTGAATTATAAGCTATCACACTAACACAAATATCAGCATTGAAAATTATTGAAACACTAATGTTAACTATTAAATTATTTCGGTTTAAACTTTACTTTTCTTGTCAAGTTTCTGACAAATGATTCCTTTCTGCATAAAAATTTCAAAAATTTCATAGTACATCAAACGTACAAACTATTGTTAAAAGTTCTTCATTTTATTATCGGCAAAATGAGGTACATTATTTCAGAATTGCCTTTTTGTTTTATTATTAAATAAATTATTAAAATTACAAAAAAAAAAAATCTACATCGATTTTTTTTATATAGCAGATCTGTGGGTAATTGTATGAGCTACCAATTTGATACGACATAGTTGTGCAGGTGCAAAATATGTAAATTTTTTTGACAGCCAAAGAATAAGTACGTAAAGCCCGACATGCGTACCGAGTTTCATTACTCTAGCTTAAACCGTGTCGAATTGAAAAAATCTATTAACAGGTCAGGCAGTGTTTTTTTTTATAAACTTATCTTTATTAGGTATCAAATTTTAACTCACAGATTGAATTTATGCTAACTTATCGCTAATATATTTTGTTTGTTAAACTAAAATCTGTATATATTTTTCGAGAGCACGTGCACTTTTTTGCTTTTTATCAGTTTTAGTCTTTGTTCTCTCAACATATCAATGAAACCATTTATGTAGCGTTTTTTTTTTGTCCAAGTTGTAAAATATTAAAGCACCTATATAAACCTGCCACACATTTTGTTCTTTTTTATTTGCTAAACTGACTTGTAACATTTCACTACACTGTGATATTATTTCTAAATTTTTTCCGAATGAACGATTTACTACGTTTTTTACCCAATTCCATATATGACGATTATTTCCACAACTTTTTATATGGTGCATAAGGGTATCAATCGAGTGACATTGGCTACACATGTCATTTTGGGTCATTCCATGCCCTTTTGTTTTCTCCGCCACTGGAATAATTTCATTAATAGCCTTATACACCGTACTTCGCCACTTTGAAGGCAGCACGGGATTGGATATAGAAGTCCAGATATTTCCCCAATCCAAAGCGGGATATTTTTCCTTTATATAGGGTTGACATATATTTTATCCATAATGTCGGTGGGATGTTAGGAATGGATTAAAACAGGTGTTGTAAAATCTTTATCAAAAAGCCCATGAAAGGCGCACTGGCCCCGGACTATAATGACCGCCGGCGGCTATTTTAAGTTCAGGTAAGGTCTGACCACGGATCACCCGTGGTCTGACTACCAACAGTATATATTTTAGCTCACACTACTACTATTTATACTATAGTAGTGTGAGCTATGGTGATCCTAATATTTTCGAGAAAAAAAACTTGCTTCCATTTCAAATTTTTAAACATATTTTTGCGTTTCAGACGATTTTGAAACTTTTTTGCGCCGTCTGTCTGTCTGTATGTCTGTCTGTAACGACCAACGCGCATAACTCAAAAACCGCTTGCTTGATTTGAATGAAATTTTGTACCCGGCCTGGGTCTTGGGTCGAGATGGTGCCGTTTATAGTGTTTATTAAATTAACAAAATCCACCAACCACAAGCCAAGTAAAACGAAAGGTAATTGAGTCTGGAGTTGAATAAAATATATTTCAGCTTTTAGTTATATTAGCTACTAACTATAGAACCTGGTGTGATCTTAGGTGCCCATATATTGGCAGAGTATTTTAAATCCTGAGACTCCAAAACCTATGGAACGATGGGTCTCGATATCGACTATACAAGACTTATAAATATTGTTATAAATATATTTATAAAAATCTTCACCAGCCACGACAACAGATCACCAAACAAACAAGATTTTAAAAGGCCTGTTGCAGATTATATCCACTAATTTGGCTCAAGGAACAGTTGTGAAAAGTTTATTCCCTTTATCAATAAACGCCTAATTAACAATAATAAAGATATATCATTGACTTTTTTTAAATAATAGAATAAAGAAACATGTTTAAATATTTATATTTAGTTAAACCTTATTTGTTAAAAATCTTGGTTTTTGTTATTCATAGTAGGTGTAAATTTAAACAACCAATTTTGTTTAAAAGCTTAATCTCTTACGAAATTGTTGTTCAGTATTAATTGAAATATCAAGTGATAATTATTTAGAATGATGCAGAAAGCTAATTTTTTCCTAGTTATTGTTTTAGCAGTTTTTGTGTGTGTTGCTAAAGGTGAGTTACTATTTTTAGCTCACACATATACTATACTATAGTAGTGTGAGCTATGGTGATCCTAATTTTTTCGAGAAAAAAAAAGTTGCTCCGATTTCAAAAATTTTTATATATCTTTGCGTTTCATTTTGAAACTTTTTTGTTGCGCCGTCTGTCTGTCTGTCTGTCTGTCTATCTGTCTGTATGTCTGTCTGTCTGTCTGTCTGTCTGTCTGTCTGTCTGTCTGTCTGTCTGTCTGTATGTCTGTCTGTAACGACCAATGCGCATAACTCAAAAACCGCTAGGCCGATTTTAATTAAATTTGGTACCTAGGCTGGGTCTTGGGTCGAGATGGTTCCATTTAAAAATGAACAAAATCCACAGAACACAAACCAGATAAAAGGGTGGGGGTAGATTTCCAAAAATTAGAGTTTATGTGAAAGTCTGCAGTTAAACAAAATACATTTTAATTTATTTAAAAAAAAGGGTTAGGGTATATTTTAAAAATTAGAGTTTCAGTGAAAATATGGCGTGTGTGATATCAAACGAAAGGTAATTGAGTCCGGAGTTTAACAAAATACATTTTAGTTTTTTGTTTTTTTTTAAGGGTGAGGGTAGATTTCAAAAATTTGAGTTTAAGTCAAAACATGGCCTGTGTGGTATCAAGCAAAAGGTAATTTAGTCTGGAGTTGAATAAAATATATTTCAGTTTTTAGTTATATTAGCTCACACGTACACTATAACTATAGTACCTATTGTGAGCTTAGGGGCCCATATATTGGCAGAGTATATTTTGGTAATTAGCGTGATTTTATATATGTCAGACTAGCGGTTAAAAACCATGAGTTTAAGCCGCAAAAATAAAATTTGTAGCCGCTCGAAATTTTAACGTGAAGAAACTTTCATTTTATATTGAATCAACCCTAAATTTTTGTGATTTTTGGAGTCATTTAATAGATAAAAGAAAATAATCTACAAAAAATTATTCAGTAAAATCGCCTATAAATAACGAATTATATATGGCTATTTCGCCTCTGATTCAGCGCAGTCCTAGGAAAATAGCTATAGCGACCACAATTGCAACTGCTTGGTTTAATTCGACTCTGTCTCGCTCTAGTTAATAAATAAGAAAGATGGGTTGTTATTTTTCGTATGTAAAGGTCCTTTATTTTTCGGTATTTTCTTTTTTCCTTATTTAAGTGTCAAAACTAAACAAGCAGTTGCAAATGCTATTGTTATAGTTATTTTGGTGTGCTGCGCTGAATCCGAATTGAAATAGCCTCATTAATAATTCTTTATTTGTTGGCGATTTTACTGGTCCAAAAAGTAACTAATAAGATAATGGCGTGATAGATCTCTACTGCGATTACTCAGAATAGCGAGAGGTAATTTTAGTAAAAATGATGTAGACCAAACCACGCTATTTCGTTATTTTTATCCATTCTATATTTTTGAAGATTCTTTCAGGAAAATCTCGAATCTCGAACCGGATTTCTTTCAAACTATTTACAGTATGTGTATGGTCTAAAACAATTCGCCGCGGCCTGTTCAGGGCCGATCCAAATCGCCGCCGGTGTCGCCGCCGGGTTAACTCGCCTCCGATCAATCTTGCCGCCGGGCCAACTCGCTGCCAATTTTTCCTATTTAATTGTTTATAAAATTTTCTTGAAACAGTATTAAAAAATATATACAGGGTGTCGCAAAATTCAAAATTTTATTGTTAAATTTCTTAAGTGATTTTAAGACAAAAAGTTGAAATAAACAAATCTTTATAGCTCGTGCAGTTTTAAAGCTGTTTAGCTGAAATTTATAGGCACGACACTATAAGGTTAATACTTTTTCAGGGGTCAGAAATAAAATCCTTGTTTTACTTGCGGACTTTTTTGTCTCTTACGATTTTTTCGCACCTCTAACCCCATTAAAGAAAATCACTGTTGCGGCTTCAATATGGATTGGTGAGTATATTAAAATAAACAAAAAATATTCTCTCGAAAACTAAGCGCTTGTGAACCTGTGTTTATATAAATAAATTTGTCTTGAAATCAATTAAGGAATTTAACGATAAAATTATGCAATTGCATTTAAACACACCCTGTATATTTAGCAGTTAAGTGGAACTTGAAATGACCTTTAACAACAGTCAGAAAAACTGGGATTACCAGTCCACAAAATTACCGATGAAGTCATCTCTGCATCTTTTTTACATTTTAAACAAAAAATATTGATAAATAAACTAATTAATATATTGTATTTGGTTTTTTATTTTGATATTGTAACTTTAACACCGTTTACAAAGTCTTTGAAGAGATAAGTTATCTTTAAAAAATTAGTTAATTAGTTTTTGCAATAAGCTTGTATAATTCAATAACAAGTTTGAAGTCAATATCTTAACATTTTATTATTAGATAATTATTGAAATAAAACCAGGCTATGATAGTGCCAGGCAGTTTTCTGGGAGTTTCACGTTTGAAAAATAACAGTTGATGCTTCAAAATTGATATACCAAAGTCGAAATTAAAACCAAGTCCTTTATTTTCCATTAGACAGTATTTATTCCAGTTCATATCATATACATAATATTCCAATACCCACGGTAACTGCCCATTCATGATGCACACATGAGAGCCTTGGGGTCTTTAAGCCAAAAAGACGCATGCATATTATTTCCATATAGTACGTATTATTGCAATACCTACGGTACCTTACGATGCAGAATGCAAACATATTTGAAATAGCAATATCAATATCCTCTTTGCGGTCCTTAAGATAAAATGTCTTGTATTCGTTACGTCAAATCATCGGCGTACAGTTGACAAATACTCTATCTATGTAAATTTGGTATCTGTGCATTTTTCTTACCTTTATTTCTGAATGTTTGCATCAAACGCCAACCGTTGTGTAAATAGGTAACAGGGAGTATTGGAGTATGACGTATATGGTTCATACAGTAAACAATGGCCGTATATTAAAAGATCACAGCTGATCTTAAAACGTGAAGGTGCCAAATATTGCCTGGCACTACATATTACAGCCTGGCTTTATTTCAATAATTCTCTATTAGATCATTAAAATTCAAATAGACAATTCCTAAAATAATGTCTTTGTTCACCCCAGAAAAGTAGTTTATTCAGAAAAACAAAGTCGAGTAGGGACTTGTAAAAAATTGCTAAGTAAAAATTTTGAAAATGGGGCGTTAAAAAATTTTGTTAGTAGTAGTGGTAGTAGCGGGGAGACCATTTTTAGTCTAGTGACTAGACGGCTTCAAGCTTGCTTTCTCTAAGAGAACTTAATTTTGCCTGGCTCCGTTTTGTCGAGGGCAGGGATTTTATACTGCGTAACGAGTATACACAGTGGACCCACGGTTTTTATACCCCTTCCGAAAGGTCGTCCTGCTACATGTTAGACTTGCATCTATGATGATTATTCATATAAGAGTGACCCTGCGACCACTAGTGGGTCTATTGTGGCTAAACGACGTTTTTGCATCTAAATATTTTTATTTAATCAATTTCCTGGTTCTTGGGAGAGACTTAAGCCCGCAAGATTTATAAGTTGCTGTTCAAAGTGGACTGTCACGGTTCGCAGTTCGTAGACGGCATTTTAGCATTTATAGGCTGCTGTCTTCTGTCCGCAACCGTTCGGTAATAATAAATTAAAAAAATTGTTTTGTATTCAAAATTTTTTTGTTTAAAATGGAGCCCCTAACCTTTTCTACCTTAGCTATCATAAAGAAAAAAAATAAAAGGAAAATTAAAAGGAGTCTCTAACGGCGAAAGATAAAGATGAATTATCTCCAACTTTTGGGAACGGCAATGCCGAACTGTAGCCCAACTTTACCGAACGGCAAGGTATAAATCGGGAGTTATTCTGCATGGGCCCGTATATTTTGTCTACAAGCGTGCTGCGAAATGTGCTTTACCGCACGTATGTAGATAAAATACTGAATAAAATACATGTGTTTTATGGCTATAACCGCCCTCAAGTTGCAAATTTAACTATCGTGTGGTACTCATCTAGTAAGCTTAGTATTGAATAATATACAATTATCTAAATTTTTTAGGTGACAAGCTATGTGGTCCAAATGGAAAAGAAAATCGATGTGCCTCTGCATGTGTAAAAATTCCAACTTGCGATAATCCTGAGCCAGAGATACCCAAAATTCAGGCCTGTACCGACAACTGTGTCTTAAACACATGTACATGTGATCAAGGTTATGTAGTAAATACTCAAACTGGAAAATGTGTGGAGCGATCTAAATGTTAGATTGCTTAAATTGTAAACAAAAAATAAACTTTTAACTAAGTACGACGTAATAATATTTGCATTTTATTTTGATGATCCAGGCAACTGCCAAGCGGAATAATAAAATAAATGTAGGTATATGATTTTTTTTAAATTTAAATGGGAAAAATTATTTTTGCTTTAAAACAATCAAACTCATTATTGAACTTTTCACAAACACGGCGGTCCACCGTTTTGCTGAAATTTCGCAATTATCAAACCGATTTTGATGAATTCAATAATTTAAAGCTACTATCGCTACTACTAAGAAAAAAATATTATAAAAACTCAGCTCTAGCAAATTCACTTAAAATATTTTTGTTTCCGCAGTTTACGTTAGGGGGCAGTAATCACATTTCCTGACTAGAAGAAGTACATTGTGTAGGAAATATGCACTATGTAGTATAGGAGCTTATGGTATCCCGTCGGATAGTTGTGGAAGATTTTTTTAAAGTGCGCTAGATCGATTGGTAATTGATCACACAATTTTAAGTCACCGGGTGGCATATTTGTATCGAGCGCCTGTTATACCGCGTTCGGGCTTACTCGTCCACAAAGTATACACTTTCGCAGTAGCCGAGTGGACATTTTAGTCTTAATATGAAATAAACTGATCTAACCTATCTTGACCCAATGATCTAGTTAGGTCTTTGTTTGAAACTTGTAGACAATTTTTATTTAGGCAGGATTTTTAAAATGATAACTCACTTGACCTTCTTTTGGGAGGTCGAAATCGGTTTGAAACGAGCCGAACCGTGGTCAATTGATCGCAAACGTATTCTAACCGGGGTGTGCCTGGACAGGATGAGATCGGTTTGCGATCATTTGACGGTTAAGCTAACACCTATTTCGACCTACCAAAAAGGGGAAAGGGGAGCTATAATTGTTAACAAAAAAATCGAAAATTATTAAAAGTATTTCCAACAAATATATATTTAAAAAAATTCTTTAAAAAAACGTTGACTAAGTATATATGGATCGGTCAAGGTACGTCAGACTGGTATCTACTGAAGATACGGTTACAAATTTTAATAACTTACAACAAGTATATGAAGTTATTTTGTACCGAAAGGTAAAGGAGAAATGTTTAAAAACTTTGGCAACAGGCACCATATTTTGGAAATCCTTGCAACCTGTGCTGGCATTGCTGCCATTTGTGAAGTGCCGACCCTGTCCACAGATGCTCCAGTTAACTCGGCGATCGCGTGTATACTTTGTGCACGAGGAGTTCCACCGGGTGTTTGTCTCCAATTAATAAATCCAAGATTGCGGCTTTTCCGATATTTTTTCACAAACATTGGCTTATAACTTGCAAAGTGATGTTTATTGACATTTTAAATTTTAAAAAATAACCAAAGTTATCGAACGTCAAATTATAATATAAAGAGATAATTGTTTAAAGTAAAATGTATTTAAAAGATTTTCTTTTAAATATCTGTTAAACAAAGTTAAATCTTACAACGCGGGATTTCGCAACTTATGAATATATTTAAGTTTTTATGTTTGGTAATTTTTTAAAATTTCTTGTTTAGAAGACACAGCTACGGAAATTTTTTTGTAAGATTTGCATTTTTTAATCTTTTATTAATATAACGCGAATAAATAATAAAAACAGATTAAGGAACCACGTAGGACTAATTTTTTTTTAAATAAAATGTGACAATTATATTGCTTTAATATGAGATGAACCTACATGTGGGGGGTCCAAATTATGCAAAATCTTTTAGGGAATATAAATATGATATAATTTGTGTTGATAAATGTTAATAATAGTTTTTCATCCCAAAATGAAATTACTCTGTTTGATAGATAAATTAGTGCCCCCCCGCGGAGAGCTACAGAAACACAAATGTTTTAGGTGAATTTGCAAAAGCCGATTTGATTAAAATAATTTTTTTCTCGTAGCAATAGTAGTATCTGAGATAAATCCGGTTGCCATCTTAATGGGAAACCCAGTATAATTTTTTTTAAAATTGGCTGTTTTTAGGAGTTTTCTTTAAATCTATTACGGGATCATAAAACTTCGGGTTGAAATTGCCCGAAGTTGGAATAGTCCTAACCTACAAAAATAAATGGATCCACGACTGATCTATTTTCCAACAGTATCTCAGAAACCAAAGCTCCTACAATATCTTTACCTACAACACAAATTATTGAGAAAAATATGTTCTATTATATTCCAAAAATCGCATATCAATGCGATGTTCCGTTAAGAAGTAGCATTTTTCAATTATTAAACTGTCAAAAAACTTGTTAGCAAGCATTAACGGATTATTGTCCACACACTTGTACACTATTTAACCTGAAAATTTTATCAAAATCGATTTAGCGATTTAGGAGCTATCCTGGGCCGGACAGATATATATACACACACACACGGACAGACGTCACGACGATATTGCTAAAGATAGGTCAAAATACAACCACATAAAAAATTATGAGGTTATCTCAAAAAAAAAATTCCTCCAAAACAATACCTTTTCAAAGAAAGCCTCAAACCCATTGATTCTTCACAAATTAGAATATAGGCTTTAAAATTAGGAATTTTCGATTAAAAGAAGAAACTTACAAATATACCGGGGGTTCAATAAAACTTTTGAAATATACCTATTTTAATGGGACAAACTGCACTTGGCAGAGAATTAATCAGAGTTTTGACTAAATATATTTTTTTGTACTCCATCTTAAAATCCAAGATGGCGCATAAAATTAAATAAAAAACAATCTGGTGAGAATTGATGGCTTTTTAAAGATCATGATCAAAATTTAGCGTCATACTTGATTTTTCAAAATGACGTGTTTATTCTTATTTTCTAAAAATGTTTTAGTTTTTTTTTAATTTATAGAAAAGCACCACTTTTCCCCCGCACAACGAGGTACAAATTGGTCAAATTGGTGAGTTCTCAAAAAATCTATTTTTGTTTGAGCCATTGTTTTACAGAATTATTACTGAACCAATCTTAATCTCCATAATCATTATCTTTGAGACAACTTTTTACTACTTTTTTGGCCTATGCTATTTGTTATGGTAAACAGTTAATGAATGTCAAAAAGTTCTCTCAAAAATTGGTATATGGAGATTAGTGAAATAAAAAAAAATCACGGTGAGAATTGATAGTTCTTTAAAAATTATAATAGAAATTTGCCGCAATCTTTAAAGTTATGATGTCGGACAGAATCATACTAGACCCTTTAAAGAGGCAAGTTTATTCTTAATTTGCAAAAATGTTTGACATTTTTTTTTAATCTATTAAATTTTTTTATAGAAACACACTACTTTTCTCCAGCATAAGGAAGTACAAATTAATAAAATCGGTGTAGTGGTTCTCAGAAAATCTGATTTTGTTTTAACCATAGTTTTACAAATTATACGATTGCATTGCCAATCGTGTGCATTAATTTCTTTATAAATTTATTAGGTATTACTGAACCGATTTTAGTGAAATAAAAATATTGCACTGAATAAATTTATAAAGAAATGAATGCAGGCAGGATTGGCAATGCAATGGTATAATTTGTCAAACAATGGTTAAAACAAAATGTTGTGAGAACTACTTTACCGATTTTATCACTGTGTACCTTGTTAAGCGGGAGAAAAGTAGTGCTTTTCTATAAATTAAAAAAAAAAGCATTTCCGGAAAATAACAATAAACGCGCCATTTTGAAGAATCAACTATGATTCTGTCCGAGATTTTAAATTTTAAGATGGCGGCAAATTTTGATTTTTATTTTTAAAGAGCAATCAATTCCCACCATGCTTTTTTTTATTTTACTAAAATCGGTTTAGTAATAACAAATAAGGAAATGAATGCAGACAGGATTGACAAGGCAATCGTATAATAAACCAGGGCTACCAAAACGGAAGGGCCACGATCCTCCACTTTATTGAAGTCACATCCGGGGCTGATTTTTTTTTTATTTTTACTTTACGACACAGCTGATTGTCTTTAAAATATTGAAGTTGGAATGACGGTTCATGAATATTTGTTTTTTTTTAAATAAAGCCGGTTTTAAGATTGTATTTACTATATTCTTGCAGAACAATTTTTTTAAAATCTATAGTAATCTTTAATTTTTCAGAGCCGCTTCATTAGCTCACACAAAAATTAAATTTAAAGCAGAAGCGAATGTGACAATCACAAATGATAAAGGCAAATACATGTCAAATATAACAGTTGGCATGTGGTACATGGCGGGTAATTTGAATTCAAAATAAGGTATGCTAAATTTTGAAGATTTTTACCTCTTAATCGTGTTGCTTCCTTACAAAACTTTGGTGGAATATCGGGTTGGTGTCTGAGAATATTTCGCTGAAATTTCGCGGAAATCTGTAGTGCCATTTTAAAAATATCATAATAAAACGTCTGACCTCCCATAAGAACCAATGTAAAATTCAGCCCGTGGAGAACAGATGACTTTTTCTGGGTCGTGGCCTCTATTTTTGTGTTGGCCTTGAATAAACAAAACAATGGTTGAAACAAAAATATTTTTTTTTTAGAACCACTAATTGATTTTGCATCACCTTTTTGGGCGTTGCAAAAATGCAACTTTATTACTGATTAAAAAAAAATAATTAAAACATGTTCGCAACATAAGAATAAACGAGCATCTTTTAAGGGTACAATTTAATTTCGTCCGCCATGTTGGATTTTGAGATGGCGGACAAAACAATATATTTAGTCAAAACTCTGATTAATTTTTTGCCAAGTGCAGTTCGTCCCATTAAAATCGATTGTATAGTTCAAAAGTTATAATAATAAAAAATTGTCCGGTTTTTTTGGCCCACCCGATATAGGGTTTAATAAAAACAAATTAAAAACACTTACCTAACTAACAAAGAGGCGATGATTTAAAAATAATTCCAATAATTACAAATTTGATAAAACATACATTTATTATTATTGTTAAAATGAATAAATTCGGAAAATTTTAAACAAAGTAAATATTTTAGGCTGAAAAAAAAAATAATAATGGTTAGAAATTATTTTAAAAAATAATAACAATGAGGAATAAAAAATTTCGTTTAAAATAAGAAACATTGGACAGATAATAAGAATAAATGGATAGTTAAAAAAACCACAGTAAGTAGACATCATAAACACAGGTTAATCAAACAGTTAAAAAGCACGATAAATAAAAAATGACTGAAAATGTACTTAAATCATTATAAATAAATAAAAACTAAAAAAATTAAAATAAAATAATCAACTCTCCTTGAAGATACCAACTAATCAACTATATATATTCTCAGCTTCTTTGTAGTGATTTTGTATTGGGTCATTTAACGACGTAATTTCTGAAGAAATTTTAATTTTTGTTATTTGAATGTTCTCCAGAGGATTGGGTTTTAAGCATTTGGTATATTTGTGGAGAATATTCAAGTTGTTTTGAATATTAAAAATGTGTGAATGTTTTCTCAAATGTTAGTCAAAGGCTAATTTATTATTATTTGGAGATCTTAGGGAGATGAGATGTTACGAGACACGTTTATTAAAATTTCTCTTTGTCTGACCGAGATATTGTGAGTTGCAGTCATTGCAAGAAAGTTTTTAAACACCGTAACCCTCTAAGAGATCTCCTTATTCCTTGAACCTTGAAAAAATTGAACGGACAGAACAATAGGTGCTCTGGATAACTTTGGATATTTTGGTTAAAATGTGATCCAAAAAACTTAATAAAATTTATGAAGGTGGTTGTCATGGTGGAATCTCGCCCTTTCCCGTGGAAAAAACTTCCTTAAAAAAGCATTCTTTTGTGTAAACTTTTTTAAGCCAGTCAATATCGACATGGGCATGGATTGATGATTTTTAGCTCACACATATACTATACTATAATAGTGTGAGCCATGGTGACCCTAATTTTTTTAAGAAAAAAAAAAGTTGCTCCGATTTTAAAAATTTTTATATATCTTTGCGTTTCAGATGATTTTAAAACGTTTTTGTAGCGCCGTCTGTCTGTCTGTTTGTATGTCTGTCTGTAACGACCAACGCGCATAACTCAAAAACCGCTAGGCCCATTTTAATGAAATTTGGTACCTAGGCTGGGTCTTGGGTCGAGATGGTCCCATTTACAAATAAACAAAATTCACCGAACACAAGCCAAATAAAAGGGTGGCGGTAGACTTCAAAAATTAGTTTATGTGAAAATATGGCGTGTGTCATATCAAACAAAAGGTAATTGAGTCTGGAGTTAAACAAAATACATTTTACTTTTTAAAAAAAGAGTCGGGGCAGATTTCAAAAATTAGAGTTTACGTAAAAATATGGCGTGTGTGATATCAAACGAAACGTAATTGACTGCAAAAGTGAGGGGTAATTGAGTCCGCAGTTAAATAAAATACATTTTGGTTTTTGTTTTTGTTAAGGGTGGGGGTATATTTCAAAAATTGAGTTTAAGTCAAAACATGGCTTGTGTGGTATCAAACGAAAGGTAATTTAGTCTGGAGTTGAGTAAAATATATTTCAGTTTTTGGTTATATTAGCTCACACGTACATTATAACTATAGTAGCTAGTGTGAGCTTAGGGGCCCATATATTGGCAGAGTATTTTATATATTGTTATGATCCTTGAGAGTAGTTCATCCTCAAGTCTTGAAATCCCTGTGCTATTCCCGTAAAAAAACTACCTTAAAAAAGCATGTTTTTGCGAAAACTTTTGAAAAGCCAACCAAATTTTTTACAATCTGAACGCAACCCTAGTTTCGTAGGTTTATTAGTTGCGGAAATACTTGTGGTCATATATGTGAAAATTTTTACAAAAAGTACCGGAAGGATCTTTTCCGAGCGACCGAACCGAAGCGGCTAAACTGATGTCCTAGAGAAAAGTGAGAGTAATAGAATTTATAGAGAAGTTTCTTCTCTTTAACACGGTTTTTAGACTGTCGAACGTACAATAGGCACGTTGAAAAAAAATGGAAAAAATATAAAGAAAAAAAATATACTAAGTAATTTATAGAATCTTTAGTAGAATGTCATAACGTCTATCGTCGGCTTTCCTAAAAATATTTTATAACAGCGGTTTTAATAATTGATTACTAATTATTGTCCTCGCGTCAATCAGCGAAATTTTTAGGCCAAATAATACTAACAAACATGCAATGTAGTACCCGTGAATTTAAAAATCAAACCAGTTTCAAAACACGAAACTTGTTTGATTTTTAAATTCACGGGTAGGTACTAAATTGCACGTTTGTTAGTATTATTTGGCCTAAAAATTCCGCTGATTGACGCCCGCGTGTCTGATGGCGGGTAAAAACGAAAATCAGCGTTAATCTGGCCTTAAAGGCAGAAGAGCTGTCACAGGTCACGGATTGTTTGTTTCTTTTTATTTGCAATCGATCTTTTCATTGATCGATATGTATAGCAGTTTGTTTTCGCCTGCTCTTGTTCTAGTTTTTCTTGTATCTCGGTAGATGGCGCTTCTTGCGAGGGTTTTCTCACTATTTACATGGGATTAGAAACAGAACCGTCTAATTAACTTCGCAATGGTGTCACATTGACCAAGCAGTGTTCTGAGGAGTCCCATAAGGATGAAAGAGTTAACTGTCATTACTTATTAGGTGTCAATTAGATCTTGGAACCCCGTAAGGTTAAGCTTGTAAGCTACCCACGGAAAAATATGAGATAAACAAAAACTCCTTTCTACCCGATGAGCCACGAAACTTGTTTGATTTGTAAAATATATATATTTTTTAACCGTTAAAGCTATAGTAATAAAACTTAGCATGCATATCGGCCTTTCAGCACTAATCTTTCAGCTGTAAAAAAAGGGGCAAAATGTGTTTTTAGATTATCCGTTAAATCTTCTACACTATCGCACCTCCTCATCTAGGTCTCACTAAATTGGTAGTTCATAAAATTACCTACAGGCTGTCTAGTAACTAGTCTGGAAGATATAAGGGATAATCTGAAAACACATTTTGCCCTCATAGGCCCTCCAGGGTATTTTTTTACACTTTTTTTTCCTCTAGCTTAAACCGTTCAGAATATAAAATACTCTGCCAATATATGGGCCCCTAAGCTCACACTAGGTACTATGTTAGCCCGCGGATAGAAAAAACGCTAAATGCAGTGGACTGTAAATATTTTAATGATATCGTGAGCAAACATAAATGTATTGATATGAAATTACGAAATAATCAGACGTCCATAGGTAAAATTGTTGGAACCACACAACGGTAATCAGATAAGTGCACTCACCTCCTTTGCAGCCAAATTCTCCTCGTTCCAAGGGGCCCCCGAATGGATCTAATGATGTCATCACGTAGCTGAAGGGTGAAGTTTCTAGTTCTATGCTTCAGTACACAAAATTCGAGCACTTTCAGGTGTAGATAATTGAAATAGTTGGAGAACGAAATTAACACGCCTTTTTCTCTAGGCGATTGACAATGATCTCACTGGTTGTTGGTGCGCATGTCCAAATACGCGGAATGCGCTTTGTCCTTCATACAGTTGTGTGTTTTTAAAAATATATATAAACAACCGCGACATTTAGCGGGAGCTAACATAACTGCCCTCCAAAACACACAAATTTAGAATCTCAACCGGACAGATATAGATATAAGAAAAAGAATCGACCGATAAATATAAATGAATGAAAACAGATAAGTATCGTAAGTTTATTTAGATATAACGAAATCCCGAAAAAAGGCAAAACAAACAAACAAAAAATTAAAAAAAAAAATTAAAAATAAAAAAACCTATTGTAATACCCGGTAAAAGGTAGAAAATTAAAATTACTTTTAATTTGGCAAGAGGCACAGTTTTACAACTGGCCGCTTATAAACACCGGTAACCGTTTTTACCGTCGCAACACGCACCTGACCGTCCCCGCCGGGATGCAGTTCGATGACCCGACCGACCGGCCATTTCAAAGGCGATTGAATGTGATCACTTGTTATGATAACCAAATCATTTAATTTGATATTTGGGGACAAATCAGTCCACTTGTGTCGCTGTTGTAGCGTATGCAAATACTCTATAGAATACCGTTTCCAAAAATCATTATGTAGTTTTTGGATTAGTTGCCATCTCGAGAGCCGATTTAGGGGAACCTCGGACAAATCTGACTCCGGAATTTCTGAATAAGGGGTTCAAGTGTCAAAAAATGCCCAGGGGTAAGAGGTTGAAGATCGTGTGGGTCTGAAGAGGCAGGAGATAAAGGGCGACTATTCAGTACGGCTTCTATGCGACAGGTAAGGGTGGACATCTCCATGATAGACAACTTCTGGTCGCCGACGACTCGTACAAAGTGAGTTTTAAAACTTTTGACGCCAGCTTCTGCCAGGCCATTGAAATGTGGACTGAGAGGAGGTCCTAGATGCCAACGAATAGAAAGTCTGGTGGCAGCACTTCTTGCGTAATCCAGTAATTGGTTACGAAACCCTATAAAATTACTGCCTTGATCTGACCAGCATTGCGTCACGCTTCCGCGTCTGGAAATGAATCGATGGAATGCACCTACGAACCCTTCGGTGGACAGTTCCATGGTTAATTCCAAATGCACGCAATGTGTGGCCGTACAGACAAACACACAGACATACGATTTGAAAGCTTTACAACCACGGTAACGATGAGGAATCACAAAGAAAGGTCCACAAAAGTCGATAGCTACACTCGAAAAAGGTTTTAGTTGATTGATTCGATGAGCGGGAAGTGAACTCATTATGGGCGGTCTATAGGGTTTAGGGTTGATTCTAAAACATTGCAAGCACTTGGATATGGTTCTTTGAATTGCCCGTCTGGCAGATAATATCCAAAATTGCTGTAAAAGCAGATTATGTAATGTTTTAAACCCAGGATGAAGATATTGTCGATGAGCGGACTCGATAAGAAGAGTAGTTAAACGATGGTCACTCGAAAGTAAGACGGGGTGTTTTGCAGAATAAGACAAAAGGTCAGATTTTTGCAATCTGCCACCGACTCTAATGATATTATTCTCATCAAGAAAAGGTGAAAGTTTTCGCAAAGGTTTCGGTATTGGTTTATCCTTATATAACGCGGAAAAAAGCTCAGAAAAACAAGAACCTTGCACGCGTTTGATAAGAAGGTGTAACGCACCCTGCATCTCACCGGTGGTAGGAAAAACAATATTCTCAAAAATAACTTTTTGGTCCGGCGGCTTAGTGGGTTTTTGATAGGAATGGTTTTGAAAAAGGTTAACTATTCGAAGGACATAACAAATGATACGTTGAATTTTTGATATAGAGGAATATTTGATAAGAAGCTGATCTAAGAAGTTGACATCAATTATCGCATTGCAACAGACTTTTGGCTTTTCCTCCAGATTAATATCTCCGAAATCAATCGGCATTTTTGATTTATGAAAATCGGGCCATTCGTTTTCGGGAGACCACAAAAACGACGGTGCGTTCCACCACATGCCATGTGACATGAGCTGTGAAGGGGTGGCCCCTCGTGACGCAATATCGGCTGCATTCAAAGCAGAAGGAATGTAGCGCCACGAGTTTGAGGGAATGATTTCTTGGATTCTACTGACTCGATTTCCAACAAAGGTTTGCCAGCGATTAGGAGGGGATGAAAGCCAGTGCAATACGACTTGCGAATCGCAGAAAGTAACGATATTTGTAAAAGTTATTTTTCCTTCATAGCTAGATAAAACGAAGTCAATTAATTCGCTTAAAAGAAATGCGCTTAGGAGTTCTAGCCTAGCCAAAGTTTGTGACTTTATAGGCGCGACCCTAGATTTTGCAGATATGAGAGAAACAGATATATTGTTTTCCTCTTCTACACGAAAATATACGACGCCTGCGTAGCCTCGAATTGAAGCGTCACAGAAGCCGATGATTTGACAGGTATTGGTTTTTGACAGTTTGATTTGTCGGGGTAATTGAAAATTGGAAAGAAGCGGGAATTCAGAACGAAGTTTGTTCCAAGAGTCGATGATAGAAGAATCTGGTTATTCGTCCCAGCCTATTTTCGATATCCACAACTGTTGCAAAATAAATTTTGCTTGTAGCAACAAGGGACAAAGAAAACCTAAGGGATCGAAGATTGTCCCTATGATAGATAAAATAGAACGTTTGGTTGGGGGTTTGTCCTTCATTCGGCATTGATAAGAAAAAATGTCGTTTTTTGGATGCCATTGAAGTCCTAAAACTTTGATAAAGTGGGGTTCCTCCTTGTCGAAAGAGAGAGGCATTTGACGATCGGACTCTGGCAATGTTGCCAATAACTCAGGACAATTGCTTGCCCATTTTTTAAGTTCAAATCCTCCCGACTTCAACAAATCATTGAGTTCTGTTTGAAGGGAGAGAGCTTCAGAAAGCGAAGGGCTAGTTCCCAAGATATCGTCGATATAGATTGACGTCTTTAGAACACTACTAGCCATAGGAAAACGTTCCTTTTCTCTCTCTGCCAGCTCATTTAAGGTACGCATGGCTAGAAAAGGTGAGCATGTCATGCCAAAAGTGACAGTAGAAAGTTCCCACACTGAAAGTGGGTCCTGTGGAGAAAACCTCCACAATATCCTTTGATAAGGACGGTGATAAGGATTGATAAGGACTTGACGGAACATCTGTTTGATGTCAGCAATGTAGGCAATAGGATTAAGACGAAACGTAAGGAGTAAAGATGCAATATCCTTTTGAAGTTTCGGTCCAGATAACAGTGTGTCATTGAGACTAATATTTTTTGGGGTGACTGCTGAACAGTCCCAGACTACCCTTAATTTTGTACTCAAGCTTACCGGCTTTAATACGCAATGATGTGCTAAAAAACACGATACGTCGACCTTTGGTTGACTAGATAAAACTAAACTCATATGATTAGAATCGATATAGTCTTGCATGAAACTTGAATAGGCAGTGTACAGATCAGGATTTTTGATTAATCTATTTTCTAGAAGTAAAAATCTACGATAAGCTTGCGGATAAGTATTTCCTAGGTCAGGGTTTATTTTATCTTTAAACGGAAGATCTACCATGAATCTACCGCTCGGTTGCCGTACTACACTAGCAGTAAAAATTGATACTGCCTGTTTTTCTTCCTTTGATAAGATTTGTTTTTTAGGCAAATGTTCGATTTCCCAAAACCTAGGGAGAATGACCTCTAAAGGAGGTGAATGACTCGTTAAAAAACAACTGGTTCGTTCCGTAAGACTACCTACTTCGTCAACCTTTCCCATGACGACCCAGCCAAAGATAGTTTCAAGGGCTGAAGGCTGCCCTACCTGTCCAAGAACCCTGCCCTCCTTGAATATCTGTGCGAATAGCTCGCAACCAATAACCAGGTCCACAGGTCTAGATTTGAAATAAGATGGGTCGGCAAGTTTAAGGTTTTGCAAGTGTTTCCACTGATTATCGTTCAAAGAGAATGTAGGCATATTGGAACATAGTTGTGGAACAACAATTGCTTCGAAATTAAGTAAAGGAGTGACTTGTCCTTGTGGCTTAATGTGACATTGAACGAGCCCTTTTGAAGTGAAAGAAGATATCTGATTTAATCCGAATATTTCAGTGGTGTAACTTCGCCTAGGAAGATTATGACGCTGAATACACTTTTCACGGATGAATCCTGTCTGTGATCCAGAATCAAGCAGTGCCCTTACAGGTTGAAAATTTCCTCAACCGTCCATAACATCTATTATGGCGGTTCATAAAAGAAAGGTACCTGAAGGTCCTGAGGCATTTAATGACACATGAAGATTATTGACAGGTGGTGTGTGAATGACAGGACTAGTATCTTGGCTTCCAGACTCTTGATTAGTTTCTAAGATATGAGTTAAAGTGTGGTGCCTTTTACTATTGCAAGTCCTGCATGAATATTTTGATTTGCACGTATCTACATTATGCAAGGGATGAAAACACGCTAGACATAATTTTTTCTGTTTGACGAAAGATAGGCGATCGATAGGTGAGAGATCAAGAAATGTTTGACATTTCGAAAGCACGTGACCTTGATTACACCGGAAACATTTTATTCCCGTACTTGAATTAGTTGATGTGCCAGCCAGTCCTATAAAAGGCGAATTGGATGATTTATAGGTAGGCTTTTGCCCAAACTGATTTCGCATAGAATTTGAATTTTGATAGGTAGGCTTTTGCCCAGACTGATTTTGCATAAAATTTGATTTTTGATATATAGGCACCTTTTTGGGTGCTGTTGATTGAGGAAGTGATTCCAAAACTTTACATCTTTTTTCTAGAAATTGAAAAAGTGACTGAAAAGTGGGAATTTCGGTGTTAGTATTGGCGTGACTCATTTCGAAATTTGAACGCGTTGGAATATCCAATTTTTCTAATAAAATGAAAAAAATAATAAAGTCCCAACTGTCAACGTCAAAGCTAAGTGATTTTAAAATTTCTAGGGATTCAGAAAAGGTGTCAATTAAATTACGCAATTCTTTAGCTGACTCGTTTTTTAAGGTGGAGTTCATAATTGAGCTTAAAGCATCATTTGCGAGATCTCGCTTGTTTTGATATCTATTGACTAATTTGTCATAAGCAATTTTATAATTTTGATCAGACAAGCTAATCCCTGATATCAATTTTAAAGGCTCATCCTCGAGATATGAAAATAAATATTGAAGTTTTCGAACGTTACTTAGACTTTGATTTTGATCTATAATGTTATTAAAAAGATCGAAAAAGCTTGGCCATAATTTTTTATCACCTCGAAATATGGGAATACCTAACTCTTTGAGTTTTGGAGTTTCGTTTTGTCGAACATATGATCCCGAAAAGGATGGGGCCTCAACCGGAAATATTTTAGAGTAAACCCCCTTACACGCATAAAAATATTTACGAGCTTCTGAAAGGATCGCATCCTGCGTTTTAAATTCCTCATCGTCCGAGTCGTCTAGCAACATAATGACGTCATTATGTGCCAGCATGCATTTATCGAAGGTTTCATCCAAATCGGCATACCTCACTTGAAACTCGTTTCTCGCTCTTTCATCCTTTTCCGCGTTCTGTGACAACACATAACACTCGGTGATCGCAGATAAAAAACCCTTGCGTTTTTGTACGGCTTTTTTGACAGACATGATTTTACCTTTGAAATGACGAAATTGTCGGTAAATATACAATTAACGCTAAATTAATGCTTCTGAAATAGAAAAATGACGAATTGTCGAAAATATGCACTAATTTATCGCAATTGATGAAAATTGTTTTAAATATCGAAATGATATGGTACACCACTGAACTTTTGTTTTGTTTGTTTTGATTCCTACTCGCTTTGTTTACTGAATGACCACGCTCCAGACACGTGTCCTGCCCGACGACTTTCTCGACTCGATTCAAGGCCGTTGTTTGGGTTGGCCACAGATTAGGTAAATAATTATTAATACCGTCGTATGGATTTATTATTTAAAATAATTCGGCTCGGAAGGAACACTTTATGTTAGCCCGCGGATAGAAAAAACGCTAAATGCAGTGGCCTGTAAATATTTTAATGATATCGTGAGCAAACATAAATGTATTGATATGAAATTACGAAATAATCAGACGTCCATAGGTAAAATTGTTGGAACCACACAACGGTAATCAGATAAGTGCACTCACCTCCTTTGCAGCCAAATTCTCCTCGTTCCAAGGGGCCCCCGAATGGATCTAATGATGTCACCACGTAGCTGAAGGGTTGAAGTTTCTAGTTCTATGCTTCAGTACACAAAATTCGAGCACTTTCAGGTATAGATAATTGAAATAGTTGGAGAACGAAATTAACACGCCTTTTTCTCTAGGCGATTGACAATGATCTCACTGGTTGTTGGTGCGCATGTCCAAATACGCGGAATGCGCTTTGTCCTTCATACAGTTGTGTGTTTTAAAAAATATATATAAACAACCGCGAAATTTAGCGGGAGCTAACAGTACTATTATAGTGTACGTGTGAGCTAATATAACTAAAAACTAAAATATATTTTATTCAACTCCAGACTAAATTACCTTTTGTTTGATACCACACAGGCCATGTTTTGACTTAAACTCAAATTTTTTAAATCTACCCCCCACCCTTAAAAAAAACAAAAAACTAAAATGTATTTTGTTAAACTCCGGACTCAATTACCTTTCGTTTGATATCACACACGCCATATTTTCACTGAAACTCTAATTTTTAAAATATACCCCCACCCTTTTTTTTAAATAAATTAAAATGTATTTTGTTTAACTGCAGACTCAATTACCTTTCGTTTGATATTACACACGCCATACTTTCACATAAACTCTAATTTTTGGAAATCTACCCCCACCCTTTTATCTGGTTTGTGTTCGGTGGATTTTGTTCATACAGACAGACAGACAGACAGACAGACAGACAGACAGACAGACAGACAGACAGACAGACAGACAGACAGACAGACAGACAGACAGACAGACAGACAGACAGACAGACAGACAGACAGACAGACAGACAGACAGACAGACAGACAGACAGACAGACAGACAGACAGACAGACAGACAGACAGACAGACAGACAGACAGACAGACAGACAGACAGACAGACAGACAGACAGACAGACAGACAGACAGACAGACAGACAGACAGACAGACAGACAGACAGACAGACAGACAGACAGACAGACAGACAGACAGACAGACAGACAGACAGACAGACAGACAGACAGACAGACAGACAGACAGACAGACAGACAGACAGACAGACAGACAGACAGACAGACAGACAGACAGACAGACAGACAGACAGACAGACAGACAGACAGACAGACAGACAGACAGACAGACAGACAGACAGACAGACAGACAGACAGACAGACAGACAGACAGACAGACAGACAGACAGACAGACAGACAGACAGACAGACAGACAGACAGACAGACAGACAGACAGACAGACAGACAGACAGACAGACAGACAGACAGACAGACAGACAGACAGACAGACAGACAGACAGACAGACAGACAGACAGACAGACAGACAGACAGACAGACAGACAGACAGACAGACAGACAGACAGACAGACAGACAGACAGACAGACAGACAGACAGACAGACAGACAGACAGACAGACAGACAGACAGACAGACAGACAGACAGACAGACAGACAGACAGACAGACAGACAGACAGACAGACAGACAGACAGACAGACAGACAGACAGACAGACAGACAGACAGACAGACAGACAGACAGACAGACAGACAGACAGACAGACAGACAGACAGACAGACAGACAGACAGACAGACAGACAGACAGACAGACAGACAGACAGACAGACAGACAGACAGACAGACAGACAGACAGACAGACAGACAGACAGACAGACAGACAGACAGACAGACAGACAGACAGACAGACAGACAGACAGACAGACAGACAGACAGACAGACAGACAGACAGACAGACAGACAGACAGACAGACAGACAGACAGACAGACAGACAGACAGACAGACAGACAGACAGACAGACAGACAGACAGACAGACAGACAGACAGACAGACAGACAGACAGACAGACAGACAGACAGACAGACAGACAGACAGACAGACAGACAGACAGACAGACAGACAGACAGACAGACAGACAGACAGACAGACAGACAGACAGACAGACAGACAGACAGACAGACAGACAGACAGACAGACAGACAGACAGACAGACAGACAGACAGACAGACAGACAGACAGACAGACAGACAGACAGACAGACAGACAGACAGACAGACAGACAGACAGACAGACAGACAGACAGACAGACAGACAGACAGACAGACAGACAGACAGACAGACAGACAGACAGACAGACAGACAGACAGACAGACAGACAGACAGACAGACAGACGGCGCAACAAAAAAGTTTCAAAATCATCTGAAACGCAAAGATATATAAAAAATTTTGAAATCGGAGCAACTTTTTTTTTCTCGAAAAAATTAGGATCACCATAGCTCACACTACTATAGTATAGTATATGTGTGAGCTAAAATATTTTGATATTCTACCTTTTTAGCATTTTTCAGATCGGGCAGTGTTGGTTGCGACCAATTAGTAATTGACCAAGACAGGTGTTATAAAATCTTTATTAAAAAGTCGAACTATAATAACATAATGGAAAGAGATAATTTTATGAAACAATAAGTATGGCCAAAAGTTGCAAAATTGACCCAGTTGGAGTGGCCCATTTACCCCGAAATTCGAGGCAAATAGGTCCCTCGGCAACAAAAGACTAAAACTTTTATTGTTTTTCTAAATTTACAATTAAATTTTTTTTCATACGGAAAACCGAAAAGGAAATGTCTAGATCTAGAGTAGACATCAAAAGCTTAACTAATATTCCTAAAATCTTTAAGACAACTTTGGGTTTTTTTCTTGATAATTAAGAAACCACTTGAGCTCTCACAATATTTTGACCAATTGTTAACTCGCCTAAGTTATTTCTTTTTGTAAACCCAATAGATACATATGAAAAAATTTTTTTAGCATTAACGGAAACAGTTTTGTTCAACCGCTAAATTCTCTCTTCAAGATAAGTATTAATATTAGTGTTTTAAATAACTGAACTAAATGACAAATTTATTTAATTCAAATGGGTAAAAAAAACAAACAAAAAAGATGCTATTTATTAAATAAAAGGACCGTTAATCGACAGTTTTCTTCAATATGCATTCACCAAAAGTTCAGTGGGCAGATTATTTGTCTTGAGGACATATACAGGGTGTCTTTATTGCCATGGGTCACTATTGCTATCTTGGTAACTATAGGTTGTCAAATTAGATAAAATTAGCAGTTTTTGGAAGACATTAATAATCGGGGTTCACATTTAAAAAAAAAATATTCTATCCCGAGTGACGGGGGTTTTTTGAAAAATTACTCAAATCTATTTTATTAAATATCTCAAAACGTATAGTTTTTACAAAAAAGTCGTGAAATATTTTTTTTTGCATTTTTGCAAAATTTGCTACGACTAGTTTTCGAGATATTACTATTAACATAATTTTTTGAGATACGGACCTGTATTTTTTATTCTATTTTTTAAAAGAACTTTTTCTAAGATTTTAACGATGTATCACATGTCCATATTTGTTTGTATGTTAATGCTAAAAAAATTGTTTTTAAGTTTTTTGGCACTTTTACTGTTGTATCATGGGTGGCTTGGCCAGCAAAAAAAGCAATTGCTTATAAAAAACTATGATGCGTAATACATCTGTTAAATAGTTAAATTTAGTTTAAACTACTTCACCTACTTCATAGAATAAGGCAAGCCTTATACCAAATCAACCCTAGGATTCTAAGCATAATCCAAAATAAAATAACGAAAAGGGCGCACCTCTGCTTGTTTTATTTTGAAACAACGTGTTAAAATAAAAATAAATATTTTTAAATGTTTATTTAATTAATCGGTAAAACGTTTAAATGTTTTAAAAGTTAGTAAACAGTTTTATCATTAAACGTTGCATCAATCTGTTTGTTTATAAAACAGTCAATTGTTTTGTAGGTCTTAAATCTAATTTTTCATTATTAAAATACGCTGCCATGTTAGTTTAAACTAAATTTGACAGATGCATTCCGCATTCCGGCTTTTATAAGCAATTTTTTCTTTTTTGATGTCCAAGGCACCTACGATAAAACGGCAAAAGTGCCAAAGAACTAAAAAACCATTTTTTTAGAATTAAAATACAGTAAACAAAAATGGACATATCATAAAAAGAAACATTTTTCCTTAAATACATTATGATGCACAGAATCGCTAAAAAGGGTAGATTCGGTATTTTATGTTATGGTGGGCTCTTTTAACTCCTCATCCCCTACATGTAGTAATGTTATTATTTTAAAATAAAGACATGGTAAAAAGAAACATTTTTCTTCAAATACATTATGATGCACAGAATCGCTAAATAGGGTAGATTCGGTATTTTATGTTATGGTGGGCTCTTTTAACCCCTCAGCCCCTAAATTGTTAAATTTTTATTTTTGCAATATAAAGGCATTTAAAAAAAACATTTTTCTTTTAATACATTTTGATGCCCAAAGTCTCTAAATGGGTTAAAAACGCGTTTTAATCGTAAGGGCCTTTTTTCTAAATTTGGGGTGTTTTACAACACTTACAACCCTGTAGCACATAGTGGCTATTCTATGGGCTACTAGAAAAAAGAAATAAGGGAAAAAACCATTCAAATCCGTCTAGAATCAACGAAAAACGCAAAAAACTGTTTTATGGCGAAAACTCATCTGGTCAACTATAAATGGGCGGTGTCGAAAATGAATCTGAATCTAAAAACGAATCTGTCTTCACACACATGAATGTGTATGATAACAATAGAAACTTAATAATAGCGTGTCAATTGTGAACGGGCCGGGGTCGCTTTGAGCCCACCGGTAACAATAGAAACCCAATAAAAAGGTTTGATTTACGAACGGACTGGAGTCGACTTCGTTAAACGTACCAGACGAGTACCGTCTTTTCTTGTTATAATAAAATTTTGTTCATGGTAAATTTGCAAGGCATGAAGACCACCCAGTAAGACCAAAGTACTGTACTTTTGCGCCTCTTTTTATTCTGAGATTTGAGGTTAAACAATTTTCGAACAGTAAGTCAAACGGAATTAATAAACCGTGTTAGTTTTCTGTACAATAAATAAAAATGCAAAGGTAACCTTTACAAAACAACAACATTTTAAATAAATAAATTAATTGTTACCAGAGTTTAATAAAAGGCATCGGCTTGTTCAAAATTTGTTTTAATATTTCTATTCTTTTTACAATTTTACTTGTATATAATAATAATATAATGAATAACAGAACAACATTAGAACAAAATATAGTACGTATTTTAATTATTTTATTTAATTAGTGTAACGTTTATCTTTTAAATTAACAAATTTGTAAAATATTTTTTTTGACGAATTGATATTACCTATAACACAAATATTTATATTTAATTTAATGTTATTAATATAGTAAAATATACATGATTTGGTACAAAATAGCCCTTATTGTTGTAAATGGATAAAATTCGTGTGGCTAAAATGCGGGCATATTTCATTACAGATTACAAATACATTTTGAACATCGGCTTTTCCAGTTTATTAGGTGTTATTATCTCCAAAAATATTAGGTTTAACATCTAAGAAATAAATTCCTTTAAATCCTTAAGTTATTAAATTTCCACCATATATACAGTAGCATGTGTCACACATTGATTGTTGTGGTTCAAATAACTAGAAATTAAAAACTATTTTCCTAGAAACAAAATATAGGACTTCCATTGTCTTTATTTATTTAAAACACGACGTTTTGGTTAGTTACTATCTCGAAAGCAAATTCCGACGACCGGAAAGCGCGTAGGAAGTTTTGCTAAAAATTTAAATGTGGAAAAATAAGGTTAGAAACAGTTGTTTTTCCACAAGCGTGTGAAAAACATAAAAAATCTTATATCTTATATACAAAATATAAGAAAATTAAACCAAACCGTATTCACACCTGATTAAACCACATCCAAAAAAATAGTTTTCAATACTTTTATTATAAATCTTACGATCACACCATAGCTAACAAGGCATTTTATAGGCAATATATAGTTTAAGTTGTGCTACGTATTTTTACGTAAAACTGCACGTTAAGCGCTCTACGTTTTATTCCAAATTTTAGTTTAAGTTGAATGTTTTTACGTTACCATAACAAGTCTACTAATAGCAGAGAATATGGAATTCGGCACTGTGTTTTTCTGATGTTACAATTTTGTTTTTTGTCTTTTCAACTACAGTAGGAATATATTTGCAAAGAATCGTTTGTACTGGAAGCGGAAATTATCGTCTGGGCCTCATTTTTCGATCGGTCAATCAACCAATTCTATTCTTTGGTAATGTTAAGGTGCCCGCAGACTGCCGTAAGCTAACGTAAATACGTAAGCTCCTAACGTGACCTTGACGACGGTGTGACGAAGTGCGCTTGCGTAACTCTCAAATCTCATGCTACGTAAAAATACGTAGCACAACTTAAACTATCTATTATCATAATATGATGTACATACTTTTTACAAAAAAACGACTTCTTTCATTTTAAAAACTGAGTTTAAAGTATAGCACAGGTGTATTTCCCTCGCGTTAATTTTTATTGATTGTCAAATTATTTTGACATTTGTGATTTTTCATTTAAAAAAATATGAATGTTGATGTCTATCAAAGTTTTATGTAAAAGGAAGAGAAGAAAGTGGTCTGTAGAACTTACCCAAGTAAAGGTTGATTAGTCAGAGATACTGTGCCAAGCACATGACGACTGGAGACTAGTCATAAAAATGTTTGCTTTATCAAAAATATGCCTGCAGTTTTGCAGTAAAACAACAAATGAATACTAAACTTATTGATAATATTGAAATCTAACCGTAAGTGTACTTGTTTGAGAACGTCTATATAAATTTATGCTTAGAACAAACGGATCCTTGTTGACTTTTTGGGGGTGAAACTAATCAAACAGATAACGTTTTAAAGCTTCGTAAGCTATATCGTATAGATCCAACCAATCAGCGATACAATATACCGCCTTCCTTTATCTTGCTGATTGGCCGATCTTTGAGTTAAATCTTACAAAACCGTGTGTAGTTTGGTGTTTGATTAGCTAGGGGACGAGGTAGGCGTCAAAACTTCCAGTTTGATCTTGCAGCCTATGGCTTTATTATGGACGGGAGCATTATACAGACGCGAACATTTTTTGAGATTAGGCGCGCGTACTAATCTCTGCTTACATGTACGTTTGGTGGACTTGCCTACACACCCTTTAAGGGGCCCACAGACAAGCGAATATTTCTTGAGATTTGGTAGAATTGCCTACACACACGAAGATAAAATTAAACCTTCTAAGCAGAAACACGAACCGCACAGATAATATTTGCCTAGACACCCAGAGCTTTGTACGCGTACATAATGCGCATGAACAAAAATTCAATCTGAATACAGGCCTAGGGGCCTACCGACATGCGAACATTTCCAGAGATTACTACGCGCTTACAAGTTTGCGCATGATAATCTCTTGGTCTGTAGACAATATCCGCCTAAAATATCTCTCGAATAGGTATTCAATCGCCGCTTGAATTTTTGTTCGCGCGCACGATGTACGTGTACAAATCTCTTGGTGTGTAGGTAAAACGCATAGATAATATCCGTGCGGTTCGTGTTTCTGCTTAGAATGTTTAATTTTATCTTCATGTGTGTAGGCAATTCTACTAAACGTATATGTACGCGGAGATTAGTATGCGCGTACTAATTTCAAGAAATGTTCGCGTGTCTGTAGGCCCCTTAAAAAAGTTAACAATTTAGAACAGCGTTAAAAATTACGTTTATTATATTGCCTAGCTTAAATTTTGAGGGACAGAACATTGGTAGCCATTCTGCCACACCCTTAAAACCAGGATTACAAGGTGTAAGATCCTCTCAAAATTTATAGCCGGTATTATATAATACTTAATAACACTAACGTTTAAGTACGCGCTTAAGTCCTGACCATTACTTAACCAATACCATTATCAATCTTAAGTGGTGATCAACACTTAAGTATTTCATTTAAACGTTAGAGAAAGCGGCAGTTAGTGCTTTTTAAGCCCAAGTTTATCACGGCTACATTACCGTCAGATTCGTCCTTACTATTATTTTCTGAGTAAATGTTACCACTGCGTTTCAGTATGGAACACAAACGTAAGATGCTGCAGTATCGAGCGTGTGCACCAGCCTGAGATATATATATATATATATATATATATATATATATATATATATATATATATATATATATATATATATATATATAAAACGTACATAAAATAACATACAAAAAACAAACCTGGAAACTTGAATTTAGGTGTTATGATCATTTTAAATGGATCATATAAACGCATTTTATTGGCTGAAGAAAGGGGACGTGATCTTATATTAAGCCCTTCCTAAGAAATTCACAACTGCCGAAATAGCTTCAAAAACAAAAGTGTTATAAGACGACAGCATTGGTTAATTATAAAGTTACGAGCACATTTAATACATGTCAATTTCTATTATTCAATTTCTATGCATCAAGATTTTTCAATTTGATATCCTGAACTTGGTTCTGCCGTACCTGTTAATAAATTTGCATTGCTCATTTTCTCCTAAAAAAGAAGATACCATTAGTACTTACCACAAAAGATAGTAATTTTTTTTGATAAAAAACCCTAAATACTACTAGTGAGTTCAGTTTGAAGCACGCGATGCGTCGAGTGAATTTTGTCAGATGGTTTTTATTGTTTTAAAGATTGAGTTAAACGTCCGCGTCTCGGTCCTTTTGTCGAACAATATTGTAAAAATATGTCTTGTCTTATGGTACCATCGTTTTCCTGAAAATCGCGTGCGTTTTTGTCTGTTATAAATCAAATGGGGTTCGACTTTGCCCAGTTACGCACCAAAATACGTTAGTAGTAACCGTATCCACTACTTGAACACCACGCGGTATTTATCGCCTTAAAATTGTTGGTGGGGGTTTAAAAATTATCCGGCTTCAGTTGCAGGCTTGGCGCTTTGTCATATACGGCACCTAGAGTGGCTTGAAATGACGCGTCATTTTTTAAGGTCATTTTTGTGGCTAGAGTGGTTTGAAACGACACGTAATTTTTTTAGGCCATTTTTGTGTCTTCTAAACTTCCTGTTGTACGACACGGTTAAATGCGACGTACTGAGGTGAGTAAATAGGTCTATATATATAATTTTTTTACCTAATTTTCGAAATTGCGCTATTATATGGTGTGACTTGGGTCTATCATTAAAAATTAGAAGGTGGGCAAAGTTACCACAATTTGGAAAACTGATTGTGACGACCCAGTTTTTATTTTTCTTTATATTATTTAATCAGCAAAAAAAGTTATGTTATTTTGTCCTACATAATTGTCAACTGAGTCATAGATCAAGAGTTTTATATAAAATGTACAAAATTATGACACAACAACGATTTAAATTTCAAAATTGGGCAAAGAGACCCCAAGTAACGGTATGTGATATTAGGGCACTTAAGACTTTCAAAATTTACCACTGTTTCACAAAAAGTGATGCAACGTACGTTTCCATCCATAATATTATTGGTATTGAGTTTCAATCATCACGGAAACATTGTCAAGTTAAAAAGTTTTGACGCCTACCTTTAAAACTGCTTAGGTTTTTAGTTAACATATAAATTTAAAAGGTTAATAATTAATATTAATAGACAAAAGCCTACGCATGATTATGTAGGACTTTCTTTTGCAGATTGTTTTCAACCTGAATTTGTTGGTTAAACTTAAAATTAAAATACATATTTTAATTTTTTTAAAAGCCATTCTTGGTTTCAATTTAAAAATAAAAAAAATATCGTTTGTTTAAGACTGTCTGTGTAGTTTTTCTTGCCTACTTGATCCATTTTTAAATCCATACATTTTGACAAAGTTCGATAGAAATATTTTTTATAATTTACAAGGATTAGGTTAGGTTAAATGAATTCGTATATTTTTCGGGCAGCCAGTTCTGAAATATAAAATTTTCTGGTGATTTTGATATAACTTGGCATGCTGTAGGAAAAAAAAGTGTTTTTCTCGGCGTCGCATTATAGGTAGCGTAGACGGCCTAAAGCTGAAGATTGATAGTAACCTACTTTTGGTCAAATATCTCAAAAACTGTAATAGGACAATTTTGTTTTCACTTTATGCAGCCAGAATAGATATATATCTTTAAACCGTTGTATAAAAATCTGAATAAATATTTTGAGTTTTTTAATAAAAAATGTAAAAATTAGATTTTTACCAAAATTTAAATTTGTAATTTTTAAAACGTTTAGATTATTTGATTCCCCCCAAAATAGTTTGGTGGTGATTTTGATTTCTTATAAAAATTATTGTATTTTTTAAGTTAACCTATTATAATGCGAACCGTGCAAAAAAAAAATATCGCGTTTTATAAAAAATATAAAAATTTACTCTTAGGACTAAATAAATTTTTTTTAAGTACTACTAGTCATTTTTTTATTCCCATTTTTAAATTATTTATTATTAAAACTAAAACTAAATACTAAAAAAATATTGCGGTAAACTAAAAATAGTACGGGTGTCCAATAAAAGAATTCAAAAATAAGTAATGCTATGTAAAAAAAATATTGGATTTAGGGTGCAAGTTGACATCTATTCATTTGTTTATATTTGATTTCTATATTTTCGGGGTGATTTTGACCCTCCACTAGAATTAGTTGAACTAGGAAACAAGCATTAAAAAACTGTATAGTTTTATAAAAATCGTGCCGAAATTTTCATCCAAACATGTTTAAAAATAGCACTTATTGAAAAAACACAATATTTACAAATATCGTTTTACGAATGATAAATTTATAACCATTGAAATTTTACAGCCATATTACATTTGAAGAAAACCTTAATTCGTGAAAACAAAACCTAGTAGTAGGGGTGCCGATTACCAAAACTTGAATTTATTGCTGTAAATATTATAATATTTTTTATGCCTGAAAATGCTTTGAATTTTTAAAGAACCTTAGCAACTATGGTATATTTCAATAACTAAAGCCCACAGCAGGACTTGCGCTACATATCTGAGCATCATGGGCGAAACAATAAATTGGCGCACATAGGCTTATACTTATTAATACATCTCTAATCCGACGTCCCTAGATATACAATTTAGCGCGTTTAGCGCTTCGAGTTGCCGCCCCTATGGTTTGGTTAAAACAAAAATTATTATTTTTTGAATCATTCATCTGATTTTGATAATTCTACATCTCTCGTACGGTAGAAATTATTGAACTTTTTATAACATAAAAATAAACAAGCAATTTTAAAAGGTTAAGCTTGATTTTCTGTGCCATTTTGGATTTCAAGATGGCGGAAAATTATTATTTTAACTTAAAAAAATCTTATTGATTGTTTCAAGAGGTATAACGAAAAACATTTTATCCTTTTTTTGGCCCCACCCGGGATTTAAATCAGCACCCCTACTAACTAAAAAAAATAAGCGCTCTATAGAATGGAAGTATAAAAATTTGCTATAATTAAGTTCAAGTCATAGATATATAGCAAATTAATACCGGTAATGACTTATTTTTATTAAATTTCATAGATTCCTTAAAAAGAGTTATTTTTGGGGGCACATCTACTAAACATCGCCTGTAGTTTTTGTAGATTTATACAAAGTTTTGAAAGTTGGTCATGGGGAAAGTTAATTTTACTGGAGGAGCAAAATCACCAGAGAAATATAAAAATCCCAAGGACATGAATGAAGAGATGCTTAAATTGACTTAAAATTCAAAGCTTTTTAAAGTATCATTTCTTGTGTTTGGATTAATTTCTCAAACTCCCTGACTACTTTTTTTTACTGCAATATGTTTTCTTAATAATTCGTTAAATTTTTTTTATATTTTTTTATTTAAACTGGGACTTTCCATCCAATCAGGATCAATCGCCCAGTTTCGCAAAGTTTTAGCAAAGTTAAAGCATTTTTTTTAAACAAACACAAACAACCAAGTACTACTAGCCAGGAATCGAACCCGAACCACCGGTGTGGGAAACAAACATTGCTACCACTACACCACGAAGTTAAATTCTAAAATACAATAATAAAAACTTAAAAGCAAAACAGTTCAAATAAAAGTTAAATAAAAAAAATTATTTTATAAAAAAACTGACTTTAACTTCAAAATTTTTTTTGCATTATTTTGTGCAATGCACAGTTATAACACGTTCTTATAAACAGACTTAAAAGGAATCTGTGTTTGCAGAAGAATCCAAAATCAAATCTAAAACCACTTAACCGCATCAGATAAACCAAAATTAAGGAAAAAAATATAATAATTTTGATAAAAACTAAATTTAACAATTTGTATTTAAAGGAACTTAATCACGCTAATAAAGCATGACACCTTGTTGTGTGCTGTCCTAGCTTAAAGTTATTTAGATATTTTATAAATGTCCTCATAAGTTTATGAATCGTACCAATTTATATCCAAATCACAACTATATATATTAGTTCAATTTTATAAAGATTCAAGTACTTCCACGATTATCGTCTTTAACATTAGCTTCATTGTTTTTCTGACTTGTTTAGGTACTTAAGATTGCTTGTCCATTTAAGAAAAATAGTTTTGAAAAATGATTTTTACTTTATTTTTAGTCATTAAGATATTTTTAAAAAATCGATTAAAAAAAGTTGTAAAATGAAGCACATTATAAACGATAATGGTAAAAAGAGGACGGCAACCTTGCCCAATGTATTTCTTCATATATCTTATTTTTAAGTTAATTTAATTTAAGGTAAAAATATTCACAATATAGTCATTATTAATAATTATAAAAATGGACATTTAATTGGTAAACAGATCAATTGTGATTTTTTGTAACAAAGCAATCATAACAGCAGAAACGCAAAAACCGGCTTGATCATAATGTGTTTGACAACAAGATTGTCTTTGTGTTGTCGTTCTATAAATGGCATCTGAAGCGATAAACCTAAAAAGAGCTTGCTCAACGATAAGTGCCCTAAGATAAACCCTTTTTCGGAAAAACTTTATATCAAACGCAATACAATTTTTTGTTAATGACATATCGAAAGACATATTCACATGTACGTAATGATACCTGTTCTATCCTTGCCCTGTGGTTTATAACTTATACATATATATTTTTAAAACTTTTCAAAATATCTAGAAGGAATACTTAAGGTAAAGTTTTCATTCTATATATTAATATTTTGTATGTTGTTTATTTTTTATTTTTTATGCTTAATCATTAAATAATAAAAACATTTTTTACATAGTTTACTTATCAATAAAAAATACATTTTCTACACAGTTAGTTGAAGCTAAGGACACTCATCGAAGAGCAATGATCTATGATGTCGTTTATTGAGGTCCACTTCTTCACCTAGCACTTAGTTCCTAAGTTCCACTTAGTTTGACTTAAATACTTGCAGTTGCTGTCAAAGTTCCACTTAAGTTAACATTTCTTCGACTTAGTATAGGTGCTAGAATTTCCACCAACTAAGTGTAAGTTTTGATATTTTTTTTTAATTTTGAATGCATTTTTAGCCAAAGAAGTAATGTTTTTAACATTTTTGCTAATTTACATGTGCTCTACGATACAGCAAGGGATACCAATGTCCTCAGATTAAATAAAAATCTTGTTTTATATTTATTTAAAATATCATTTACTTTAACAAAATTGTAAACAGAAAAATGGTAAAGCTGGATCCATAGTTCCGTAAAGTAACAAATAAAAATGGTTTATTTTTCCCTTCTTTTAGTGCTTATAAAATTCTTAATGCCAACTATATACATCAACTGTCTAACTCTAAAAATTTTTTTAAAAACATACATTTATTTTGTAAAAAAAAATATATAAACAAAAGAAAGCTAAAATATTCAATTACTTTTTATATTTTTTAGTGAAAACAAATATTGTTAAAAATGAGGAAAATATTCAAATGACAAAAAAAATATATGTATAATTAAACAATACATAAACAAGACCACAACAAATATGACATACAACCGATCGAAATATGTCAAAATTGTCAATTTTTCACGGCAGATGTACCTATAAGCACCCTGATTCAAAGTCCACTCAGATATACCGGACATTTTTAAAAGGAACACTTCAAAAATTTTCGCCTAAGATGAAATTTTTTCTATCAATTAAAAGGAATCGTGAACTGTCTTTTAATAGGATTTTTTCAATTTCATAGTAAATTGTTAGTGTTGTGTAAGCACACTGCAAAAAAATAGAGTTATTAGGGAATAAAGCCATGCAATAATAATGTCATGCAGGATTTTGACAGATTTACATTACAGTCTGACTGTTGGTCTTTCAAAATTAATAAACTAATAAAAATTTAAAACTAAGTCGTTTATATATCTATAATTAAAGTCTACAGTACTTATTACAGTTCGTATAGTAAACAAAGTCCTTATATTAAAACATTAGCTGTCATATTCCAATGCAAAACTGTCAAAATACGGTCTGACACAATTATTGCTATTTCAGTAAGTCCCTACTATTATGGAATTATAAATGTAAACTTTTAAATCCAATATTAGAACAAAATTTCAAAATATCTTGTTTTATAATGAAATTAGCACCTTTTTCTAGATAAGTTTAGTAAATCATACCTGTCAAGTATTTATTAGAGATTTTTGGGTCGTAAAGTTGTACTGAAGTCACCTAATTTCGATTTAAATTTATTTTTAAGCCTTGAAATTGGCAAAATTACTATTATCATTTTTGACGTAACATTGTTTACTCATGAACTTTCGATCTAGATTGCTTTGGGCAAATCATTTATTTTATTTCAGCCGTAATATTATTGTTTTTGAAATTAATGTAAACTAACCCAATCTACAGGTAGTAGTCATTTCATTTGTTTGCTATAATGGGGTCTCTACAACAACTGATTTAAAAATGGCCACAAACATTTTTTTTTACAAGGCGTAATGCTAATATAATTTTTAGTATTATAATATACAACATAAGAAAGTGGCTATTTCATGAAGCTATCAAATCTGAGTCCGTGAAAGTTTATATTAGTATATTTTTTAAATGGCACATAAAATAAAAATTATCAGGTGTACATTTGGTCAGATCTACGCTTCGCCGGGGTCGCTTTGACGTAGAAACTTTTTGCGCAAACACAAATCAAAATTGCGAAAAACGCTGAAAATGACAAAAAAATACAGTTATAAAAATATAGAAAATCTTATGAATAATGTCAACATTGCTTTACAAAATAAGTAGTTCAGCGAAGTAGTAAAATTTTATTCGATTTTTTTAATTAAGGTTAGTCTATTATCATCTAATGGAAATAACTGATTTTTTGGCTTTCAAAATGTACCATTTTTGGAACTTCACCATATAATAGTGCAATACTTTGATCAAGTTTCTTGCAATTCACACGAAATTTTAGCCCAGTCACATTAGGAATTTACCTGGAAAAAATAGGTGCATGCTAGATTTTTGTATAATTATTCTCTAGCATCTGGGACACATCCCCATATATTCTCCGCCAAAATTCTCCTTAAACTTCGCTACATATAAGGCCCCAAATGTTCTAAAATCAGGTTTTTGTGATTCCCTCGAAAACTAATAAATTTTTTAAAAAAATACAAGAGTGAAAAAATACGCAAAATCATTCGGTCTAAACTACAAAAATAAAAATAGAACCAAACCTAACATTTTCAAAAATGTATTAAAATTTTTTTTTTAAATTTAATTTCCCACTCGTAGGTAAGTTGTTTGAAAATGTTATTACTTTATAATATTAGGCTTGATCCGCACTTGCATCAAACATAATTTACTAAAATTAAGTTTCTGTTTTTTCAAAGTAAAACATCTTTAAGTAAAGGTTACGAAAGTAGTTAATACTAGCCGGACTATCATTCGGATTTAGAAAAATTAATTTTTATACAATTAGCAACTGTATGACACAAAAACCGTAGTATTAGATATATTTAACTTATGGTTAGAAATAGTGTTAAAATACGCGCAAATGCATATACATACTTTAATTTTATTTTAGATTCCAGCCTAACAAATAATAAAGTAATTTTTAAAAAATTTTAGAAAAAATTGTTTGACTAAATTTAAATGTGACAAAGGGGTTAAGATCATTGTCTGATCTTTATTAAGGGTTGAAAATTATAAACCGAGGTGCTTGAATGAATGTACGGTAGTGGCGGTTAACACCCTTAAAGGATCTAACCTTGCCCCTAGGCCGCCTTTCTGGGCCCGTTGTGCATAACGTTTCAACCCTTAAAAAACTTTGTCCCATTAAAGTTTGGTGAAACACTATTTTTGCTATCAATTGCAGTTTGGCTGGAATTTCAAATATAATAAAAATGTGCATATTTGCGCACATTTTAAAGCTGTTTCTACTCTGAGGTTAAACTTTTTTATGTACGCTTTTTTTCTCATACAGTACATAATTGTATAAAAATAATTTTTACCATGTCCCATTGGCGGTCCGGATATTATTGACCATTAACATAAGCCTTACTTAAAGTTAGTTAAGTTTTAAGAAACAAAAACTAAATTTAAGTGCATAATGTTTTGTAGAAGTCAGGATCAAGCTAATGTTATAAAGTATTAAAATTTTAAAACAAGTTAACTACAGGGTAGGAAAAAAATGTTAGTATAGGTTTTTTTCCTTAATTTACATTATAGACCGAATAATTATGCGTATTTTTTCTTTTCTCAATTTTTAAAAAAAAGTTATTAGTTTTCGAGAGACCTTTAAGGCATTGCAAAGTTCAAGGGTGATTTTGGCGAAGAGTATGTGGGGATGTGTCCCAGATGCAGTAATTATACAAAAATCCAGTTTGCACCTATTTTTTTCCAAGTTTCACGGTTGTTTCACCGAATAGAACTGGGATATTTTGGTGGTCTACAGGCACAGCAAAACCGGTATTTGATAGGTACATCGAAACACATATTCATAGCTAGGTAGATGTGGTCAAATCATGGTGTACAGACCACTTTTTTTATTATATGTACCGGTGTTATTAGTATGCACTTCAGTCAGTGTGAGATTCATTCCATTTGCGGTGCTCTTTTCGTAAGCGCTATTTTTCCTGTGCGCCTATTTCCGGTATTCTGATGAAGTCAACAAAAATATTCGTTTTTTCAGAATTTAACGTATCTGTAATAACTACCAGCCTTTAACTTTAGAGAAATCTTATATTTTTCTGATTCAGAAAAGATTACTTGATTTAAAAATCCTATATCCTGAAAACAGGGAGTGTCGACCCCTCATGTTAAACCTTTTTTCTGAGTTTGGCCTCCTCTATCACCCATGAAAATATTGTGTATCATACCGTTCACAACCTGTATATCTGCTATTGCGAAACCCCCCACAGTTTTGTAAGTATTGGTTCCAAAACGCGTTAACGAAATAACTATCTTTCTCCCCTTCCCTAAACTATAGTGTGAGAAAAATTTTTAGAACGGTTGCTAAACTTTATCCAAAAGTACCTATACCAAAATTGTGTGTAGGTGCCCGCGTTTGTCAAAACTATATGCCTAATAGAATTTAGTTTGCTATATTCCAATAAAATGTATATTAATGTTGGCTTTGCTGGGTTCACAGCATCGGCAGACCCTAATAAAATTCAAAACATCAATCCAGCTTTACCTCTCAGGAAAAATGTTCATAAGATCCCCGCTCCCAACCAGGAAGAAATTTTGTGATCCTAATTTGTTTTAAGAAAATATAGGGTAAAACATGGTGACACCCTTTGCTTGAATTTAGCGTAACTATAGTTATGAGGTTACGTGAAATAGATAATTTTCTTCCAGCGTTCGAAAATTGTAGATTTATTAAAGACTATTTAATCTCAACGGTAATAGGTATAACCACTACAATATCTGCATCCTTAATTTGTAATTTTGGTAAAATGGTATGTTTAACACACTTGCCAAAAGAACTTAATGTTATTTTTCATTAGTTTTTTTACCTACCTTTCTAAAAAGGTTAAGACAGTACCTATTTTGATGTGGTCGAAATCTCTTACTTCTTGTCAAATTTTTACAAATTATATGCCCTTTTAACCAGTAAAGACGTAGCTTCCTTTTATTATTTACGCTCATGTCATTTGGGTACATAAACTTTTGACAAGTGGATTAAAATTATTTAAATTTTAAAAGCATGCCCTGTTGGATTTTACCAAAACCACAAATTAAAGATACAGCATATAATATAGAGTAAAAGGTCAAAACTTTTTGTAAAGTCCATTACCGTAACAACTTAAATATTGTTTGATAAATCCACAGTAGAACAAAAACCTCCGATAGACAAATAATTAAAGCAGCAGCTAATTCGTTATGGTACAACATTATTAATTTTTAACAAATTTTGTGCTCTACAAAAACGTAGCTTTTAGGCCAATATTTAAAATCGAGTTCAGTGGCGCATAAAACAAATGAACGGGGTGTCTGAAAAATTGCTAAATTTTAAAATCATGTGCCATCTTGGATTTTACAAAAATTCGTAAAGCCTCAATCCTTAGCTTTCGATAGAGACCAAAATCACATAAATAACACAAAGGATAAAAAAATTATAGTCTAAAAAAGCAATGTACGATTTTTTGGCAACCTTTTATTTTTTTTCTGTATTTGGGCTGGAATAAAGAGTCTAATGTATTTTAGATCTTCTTTTCAAAGGCAATCTACGAAAAAGTATTGCGCACTTAAATATCCAAACTTCGCGTCGCTTCGTTAATCTAACTGCTTTTGTGCGTAAGAAAGTAATAATTCACGTACTTGTTAAAAAAATATCTGTTTCATTCATAATACCAATTTATTTTTCTTACCTTCTTAGTCAAATTTAATGATTCTACAGAGTATTCTTTTGCTTAAAATGAGTTTTTTGGTTTTTATTTTAGTTATCGTGTCCCACCAAGACCGACAGACAATAACCATTACAAAATTTGGTAGTTAAGCCCAGGTTTGACTCTAATAATTTATTTTGAATAAAAAAAAATTGTGATGACGATGCCAATAGCATTTCATACCTACTGTATATATAGGCGCGGATCTACGTGAGGGGAAAAAGGGGAAATTTCCCAAATCTCAAACTGTCACTATGCAAAAAAGTTTTATTCCATATTTAATATGATATTTACCCCCCCTCCCCCAAATAAACTTCCTTGATCCGCCCCTGCAGTATGGATCGATAAAAATGTTAAATTTTGAGCTTGTCTTATAAAATCACTGTATACCATAATATAATATACCTAACCAAAAGTGGATTAATACCATGCCATCGGATTCAGCAGCAAAAGTTATATGTGACAGTGCCGATCCTAGGGAAGGGCATCGCTCCCTCGTTTTCCAGAGAACTTCATATTATAAAAGATTTTTTTTTTTGTAATTACGTATGTTTAAATAATTTAAACCGCCCTTCCCTGGGACTGCCCTGTATAAACATACCTTTATACAGGTCTAATAGGTTACGAGACAAATAAAATAGGTAGGATGGCTTCAAAGTGATTTTCCTATTTCCCCTGTACCTTTGAATGTAAAAGAGCTATAGAAGTTTGCTTCGAGAGTCGCAACTTATTGTTATGGAGAATAAGCGCAAAGTTGTTGAAACTATATCACTCTGTACATCTGATAGCCGTTTTTTGTTGATATTTTGATCTCTCCATTATGGCGTTCAGCATAAAACTTTTAAGAACTGAATTAAACATTTCACCAGTATTAACTTAAAATTTACACCATACACCAAATTGTTCGGCATAACCTAGCACAACAGTAATAAAATAGAAATTATTAAAAGCCACGAAGATGGAGACGACTGCAGCCATGAGAGTCCTCTGCCTCCGTGCTGCATAGCCGCTGGATTTTCACCTAAAAAGAAAAATATAAAAATTAGCAATCAAACAAGTTTCGTGGCCAATCGGGTAAAAAGGAGTTTTTGTTTCTCTCATACTTTTCAGTGGGTAGCTTGAAAGCTTAACCTCAAGGGGGTCCAAGATCTAATGGACACCTAATAAGTGTTGACAGTTAACTGTTTCGTCCTTATGGGACTCTTCAGAAGACTGCTCTCTTGCGAAGTTAATTAGACGGTTTTTTTCTTTTCAGGAACCGCCATCAACCGAGATACGAGAGAAACTAGAACAAGAGCAGGCGAAACTAAACTGCTATACATATCGATCTATGCAAATAAAAAGAAACAAACCATCCATAACCTACGACAGCTCTTCTGTCTTTCAGGCCAGATCAACGCTAATTAGCATTTTTACCCGCATCAGACACGTAAGCGTCAATCAGCGGAATTTTTAAGCCAAATAATACTAACAAACGTGAAATTCAGTACCCCGCAAATTTAAGAATAAAACAAGTTTCTTGGCTTATCGGGTAAAAAGGAGTTTTTGTTTCTCTCATATTTTTCCGGTAGCTGTAAATTTCACTTTTCCGGTCTAGTAACGTAAATACTAATAAACGAATTGTTTAAAACTTTTTCAATGCGTAAAACTCTCGAAAATAAAATTTAGGAAAAACGTTTTAACAAATCAAATGTCGAAATTAATATAGTGGGAATTTAAAAGTTTGAAACGTAATTATTTAGAAGACAGGCAAAAGCATCGAAACGGAGTCAAGTCAAATCCCAAAAATGCCAAAACACAGAAAGTCGAAAATTAAAAAAGTCGAACAATAAATGTGATTTAAATATTTCAAGCGAAAACCTTTGTCAATTTGTAAAAATGTCGAAAATAATACAGTTGAAAATAATTTAAAGGATTCGTAATTTTACAAATTTGTAAAATTCTCGAAAAGTAAAAGTGTGATAAAAAACGGAGTAGACTTAGTTATATCCAAATGTACAACGCTGGAACCGTAAAAAAGTCAAATCGAAAACTCGTCGATTTTATAACGTAGGGACAATACATTAACCATGTTGCCAAGTGTACTGTTACATCATGCATGATCCTAATCAAACCCAACCTGTCAGCACCAGTTTAATGAATTCAGCTAAGAAATTCACCTTGATTTTTTTTATGGCTAATAATGCAGAGGCCTTAATGGTATATCTTTGAGCCAAAGTGTTAAGCCTAAATCATTTATTGTTGTAATCTGCAGAGTTTTTTTCATGTACTGGGTGGAAAAAAAATATGCCACTTTAGTCAAACTCAGTATGTAGGTACGTGGGCCCATCACGTTTTGATAATTTTTGATTATATTATATTCCACATTGCTGCGGATTGTCAAAACTGCGATTCGCTTAAAGTTTTTTTTCATTTTATTATTTTCGAGTTTTCACGGATTGCAAAAACTACTTTTTGATTGAATTGCTTTCTTCTCTTTTGTTTTTGATTTTTTTTAAATTTTCGACTTTTTAAGGTTAGATCTTTCTGCTATTTGACTATTCTATGGTTCAACATAACTTTGTTTCAATGCAGTTGCGTTTCGACTATTTTATTTTTGACATTTTTACAATTCCATGAAACTACAAATTGTTTTAATTATTTTTGACTAGAGTATTTTCGACAATTTTGAACATCGACAAAACTGCATTTCGTTTAAATTATTTTCGTCCATTTTATTTTTGATTTTATTTTCGACCAAATTATGGTTAGACATTTTGGTTTTCGACCATTTTAGGTGTCGAGAATTTTTTTCGCCCCTGGAAAGAGTAATGCAAGTTTTATAGGCGTACAAGAAAACAGAGCAGCTTTTAAAATTTTAATTTTAACTTTTTCCCATGGTATTTCTTTTCTTAACATATTATTTTTCCCAAGAAGTTTGTTTTTAAAAAACCCATTGTATACAGTTTCTTTTCTAAATTTGATACCCGTAACTTATTCGCCGACTTTAAGACCGACAATCGGAACGCCTAAATTGCCCAGGTCATCAGCCACCTTTGAAACCCTAGACCGAGTATTTTTTTTATTTGTAATTTTGTAACAAAGTGCGCCTTCACGTGGCAATTAAAAATAAACCAAATTTATAAAAATTTAAAAAAACTTGAAAAAAATATTTATTTTCAATACAATATAAAGTTATTAAATTTTATTACGATAGTATTGGTTTATACGTATTTATTTATTTCTTTTGTAAATTAGAATATCAAGTGTAATTTTAAGTAAATTTAAGAAAACATTGTAGGAAAATTGCTAAATAAAAGCTTAAAAATCTCTCCCGACCTTATCCGGCCTGGTGACCGGAGTAAATGAAGGGGTAGGACTTGCACGAAATATCCTGGAGGACTCTTAGTGCAATTAACAAATTATATTTTACACTTCTGAAAATACTATAAATGTCTGCGACACCTAACCTCGGCAACCGACGGGATTCGAACCCGTCAGTGCAGCAAGCGAGATTTTTTAACTCACTTGTGTTGCGCTAAGGGCGCTAAGAAATTCTCGTCTCGCCCTCTGTCGACGAGACGAGAGAGATATTTTCTCTCGAATGAGAGCTCGGGACGAGACGAGAGAGAAAGACCCTCTCTCGTCGAGAGATTCTTGTTTCTCTCCTTCTTTCGAGCAAAAAAGGTTGGTTTTATACATTTTTATGATTTACCATCTGTTGGTATTGACCTATTATAGAGTTAAGCTGATATTTATGTACTGTTTTTGTTTAAATAAAAGGTTTGCAAAAATTGTCATATATTCCTTCCTTGACAACATGGACTGTGGCATACTTTTCGTTTACTTTAAATCAGAGAAAATCCAAAAGTGTAATTAAATTGTCCTTTTAATGTTGAGGCTTAACGTAGTGACGGAAAGTATTCATAAGCGCGAATTTATAATTTTATTTTCTAGCTTTTGGCGTAAAGTTTTGTTATTTAGCAATCCGTTGATTTAAAAAAAATGTTTTTGGATGATTCTGTAGATAGCTAAAATAATGAAAATTAAATAATTTTCTTATGGAAATTAGTTTACTTGTCAAAAAAAGTTTAAGTCTCTGAATGGTGCGTTTATATAAAAAAAACAGAAATTTCTTGCAAAAACAGGATTTTCTCTGAAAAATTATAAAAAATTAAGATTAACAGAAAGTTATTTTAAAAAAATGTTTTGGTTAGTTTTCAGAAAAACACATTTTTGCATGGAAAACTTTTGATTTCCAGAATCTGGAAATTCCACAGAGATCAAGACCCAAGTATTTTAAATTATAGAATTGTTGTCTTTATTTTTCAAAATTTTCCAAAGAAAAATCAAATCCTTGGTTGTCAGTGTCATGAATCTCTATAAAGATGACAAAAAAATGTTAATGGCACATTTTAAGAAAACGAAATTTTACCTGGTACTTATATTATGTTGTATCTCTCCAACTCTTTCTAAAATATATATCGCAGTGGCTCTAAAAAACTGGAAACGTAAAGTGCACGGCATGGGAATACAACTTAACGACCGATTTACTATATACACACTACAGTTTGCTGACGACCAAGTGATTGTAGCTAATGATAAAGAGGACATGGAGTATATGATGAGAAAGTTAACGGAAGAATACCAAAAGTGGGGACTAACAGTGAACGTGGACAAGACACAGTACTTATGTATTGGAAACGAATCCAGTGAGTTAGAACTAGACAATGGCCAAACAATATCTCCATGCAATGAGTATGTATACTTGGGTGTCACATTTGATAAGACAGGAACAGACTGTAAAGAATTGGAGGAAAGAATAGTAAAAGCAAAAAAGGTTATTGGATGTCTTATCAGTATTTTATGGAGCAGAGAGATAAGAAAGAATGTAAAATTTAACATATATGAAACAATGGTAAAAAGCACGCTGTTGTATGGAATAGAGACTTGTCGCGTAGCAGAAGGATACAAAACAAAAATGGAAAGTGTCGAAATGGATGCAATAAGAAGATCAATGAGAATGTCTAGATTGGATCACATAAGAAATGAGATCACAAAAGGAAGAATGGGAATCGAGGGAGGCATGACGGATGACAACACAAAAAGGCAATTGATATGGTACGGCCATGTACAGCGGATGAATGACGAAAAATTGCCAAAGCAGGTCCTAGAGTGGCAACCAGTAGGGCGCAGAAAAAAGAGGACGTCTTAAACTAGAATGGCAACAGTCAATCCAAAGATCAATGAGTCAAAAGAATCTGACAGAAGATGATTGTCAGAATCGAAGGAGGTGGAGAATAGGCGTCGGACAACGTTCTAAACCGACATAGTAGTAGTACTTATATTATAAACTCTCAATATTTGCGTTAGAAGTAACATCAGACGTATAGTATACGATACATCGCGCATCGTTTAAAATTAATACCGGTGGTTTTACATAAACAAAATATATTTTTATTTTCAGAAGTTAGTATATCCCAGAATGGACTTAATACTTTATTTTGTAACAAAGTAAATACCATAAATAATAAGGTTCACCTTAAAAAAACACTTTTACACAGGGTGTCTCAAAAACTTTTTATAGCTGAAATAAATCACGAGAGACAAGAGACAAGACGAGACGAGAGAAAGGCTCTCTCGAGTGATAGAAGGGTCCTATCTTCGAGACAAAAGACAAATTTTATCTCGCAGAACGAGACGAGAGAAGGCCTTCTCTCTTCTCGTCTCGCGGCTACACTAGTATCTTGTATACTGTTACATATTTAGTGAGTTGGATTAACCTTTCAAAAGCGTCCAACTTGAAATAAAAATAAAATGTAATTCTAGTAAATAATAATAATTAAGGTGAATAAGAGTCACTTTCTCACCTGGCACTTGGATATAAAACTAAGCTAAGTTAAAACTTAGTTTAATTTTACACTTAAATTTAAGTGACTTGCATAGTATCATACTTAACTAAGTTTTAAAAAACCAACAAGAAAAAATAATGAGATGCTTTTTAGCTTGGAATGGGGCACGAAATTGACAATTTTGACATATTTTGATCGGTGGTGCGTCATCTTTGTTGTGGTTTTCTGGTCTTGTTTTTTTATTGTTTATTTATTCATATATTTTTTTATCATTTAAATATTTTACACATTTTTAACAATATTTGTTATCTCTAGTTTATAACTTTTATTTATATCATTTTTTTACAAAATAAAATTTATATTTTTTCATATTTATTTTCTAGACAGAGAGATAGTTAATGTACAAAGCCAGGGAACCATTATAAAAGTAACCCCCCAGTATCTCGATTATTAAAAAATTGGTAGTTGTGAACATATTATGATGACCGTTGACAGACGATAGTAGGGAGTTACATTTATAATGGATACCCCTTTACGTATTTTTCCTTAACTGAAACATTTAATGGAACAGTCGTTAAATAGAGTAAAGTAATTTAGTTGAGAGAGTTTTAAGTCAATCCACTGTTCAAACAGGTTAGCTAATTAGAAGAGTTTGCTAAATCAACTGAACTTAAAACAAAGGTTTATACGAGGCTAGTGTTTTGGTTCTATACAATATCGGATCTTACGATATATCGATTATAGGGCTTGTTTGTGCCCAGATCGATTTTACATTTAATCTTGATTTTTTGTTCGGTTTCAGATATTTTACCATATCAATGCATTCTAGATTAATGTCTTTATGGTATATTTCAACATTTCAGTTAACTCTTGGTATTTCTCTTTATTGGCAGATTTTTTTCAAAGATATATTTATATTTTTAGCTAAATATTGCGTCGGTTTAAGAACAAATAAATTAATCAAATTCTTCACATTTTCTAGAGGCATGGGGGTCCCTCTTACCCAGAGGCCCCGGGCACTGGCACCGCGTGCCCCTGATGAAGGACGGCACTGAGTTCGATACTGATACTGATACGGATAAATAAAAAGAGATGCTTTTTAGCCTATTATGCCTCTTCAACATGTAAATGCATGCAGACTGCTGTGTGTGCAAAAAGGGTTTATAACAGAGACCCTTGTTAAATTAAAAACCTTTGGCATTTTATAAAAGAATATCTAGGCTAATACCAAAGTATGAGGTTAAGTAGGTTAGATGAAAATATGGTGTTTTGTAAGCGGAAAAGCCTTCAGGCTTATTTTCAACACAAAATATGATGGCCGAATATTCATACATGTAAAGTGGTTCTGCTTTGTATGTACCTATTTTCACGTAACATCACTCGTAGTTAACCCTCGAGGATATACCGGTAGCTGTATAAAAATATACATAAAGACCTAATTTAATATAAAAATCAAATCAAATAAATTATTTAGGATATTAAGGACTTACTGCAATAAAGTCAGGCAGTAATAGCATCAGGCTTGATTTTTTCAAATTGACATAACAAAGTCAAATTAAAATACAAGTGGTGTATTTATCTATAAAAAAAGGCAGTATTTCTTCCATTTCTTATAATAGACAAAGGTCTAGCATTGAAAGACCAGTTGTCATCTAATGATTGGTTAGAATTTTTTTTTGACAACCCAGTACGTCGCCTGCGCATGTCTTAACTTTCTTGAATTACAATGATTCTCAAGGCCGTACCTAGGAAGGGGGATAAAGGGTAATCAAAGTTGCACGATACATATGCAAATTTTGATTGATATTTTTTAATCCGTTGAAATTTTTTCTTGCTTACGGCCCTGGCGGTTTTTAAATAACAGGTCATAAACTATATATACCTACCAAAGTACAAGCTACATAATTTGATTTTCTTAACTTTTTAGAAGTATCACGATTTATATATCCTAAAAATAAATAAAATCTCAAAATCTTTGTGAATATTGAGGCTTTCTATAATATGTAGGTAATATCACAAATATTTTGTAAAAATCAAATTTGAAAATACAAATAAATAAATATGTAAATTTCACATATCGTAAAACGAGGTTACTTTGGGCCCCCTGGTCTTACTTTGCTCCATTGCGAAAAAAAGTTCTTAGATGTTCCACATTAAAAATCTGCGCATGCACCACAACGCCACCACGCGTGAATTATCCGTTGCGAATTTGACTTTTCAAAGACGCGGTAGCCGCTGTTTTCCGCTTAGTCGTCTCGAGTTAATACCAGAGTGAAGTGGTGCAAAGCAACCTCGTTTTACGGTAAAACTTGTGACATTACAAGAAATTTTGCCCAAAAATATGAGCTAATGCAAGTTGGTTTCCATTTTTGGTATATTTAGTTTATTAGGCAGCCTCTAGTGGTTTATAGTTTGTGAATATAAATTAAATTAATGTAATTTTATCTGCATTTTAAAGAACAAAATTAAAAATGTATTCTGATAATCCTATGTAATTTTATAAAAAAAATCAGTAATAAATAAAACTAGTCTGTCCGTAAATTTTTTAAATAAAATTTACATACAATAAGCATTTTTGCAAAATAATTCACAAATCTCTTTTTTCTGTGTGCAACTTTAAATTGGAGCTCTCGCATTCATGCTTTGCCTTCGATCTACCTTTACGCGAGACGAAGAAACCTACCCTTTTTTTTAGTCACGTAACTTTCAATTTAACTCTCTTGCATATGATCACATGACTGAAGTAAATTGATTACTACGCCAACAGCATTCGTGTTTTGGACTAGTTATTTGGTCGTTCCATCTAACCAAAACAGTTTTAAAACATATAATATTATATATTTACATTTATATATTTATTTATAATATACATGGTGTTCGGCACATGAACCGTCAAAATTTTTTGGGATATTGTTGGGGTCATTTGCTACCTTTCCAACCTTGGAACTGGGGTCCTAAGAGTCACGGCTAAAGAGATATGAATTTTTTAATTTTTTTCTCAAATTACCCAAAATTCCACCTTTAAACCCTCGTAAGCTTTTTATTAATGTCTGGAAAAGCACCATTTTTTTTTATAATTCTGTAATCTTATGCTTCTTCAACTAATTAATATATTTGATAAAATTGATGTACCAAAGGGTTTACGAGGTTTTTTATTGAAGAACATTAGTGATTTTGTGAATGAAAATCAATTTCAAAACTAAAAATCAAAAAAGTATCGACAATTGAGAACTTTATTTGCTTTGAAAAACTTATTTAGTTAATTACCTTTCTAACGGTATGCTACACATTAAATAAAAAAACATTTCTGCTTTAAAATACGGATATTCCGTTAGAAAAACAATTTGCTATTTATGATCGTTTACCTACTAAAACAAAAGTTACACTTTTAACAATAATGTATTGTGTTCTTTATTTATAAATTTTGTTCAAAAAGATCATAAACAAATTGTTTTTCGTATCAAGTCCGAACGATTATTGCCCGTCTCACGAAATATCCGTATTTTAAAGCAGAATTGTTTTTTTAAAATCAATGTGTAGCATACCGTTAGAAAGGTAATCAACTAGAGAAGTTTTTAAAAGAAAATGAAGTTCTGAAGTGTCGATACTTTTTTTAATTTTTAATTTTTAATTTTGAAATTGATTTTCTTTCACAAAATCACTAATGTTCTTCAATAAAAAACCTCGTATGTCCCTTTGGTACATAAATTTTAACAAATCTATTAATTATAGACATCTGAGCCCTGAAGGGGAGAAAAACTAGAGATATCCCAAAAAAAATAACCCCAAAGTTAAATTCGCCCCGCCTGGGAAAACAGAGTCTAATAAACTAAAAAACAAAGGAAAAAATCGGCAACACGCTAGAAGCTTACCTTCTTTAATTCTGTAGCAGTCCCAAAATTTCACTGGTGGCCGCGGCCCTTTCTTGCGACTGGAATTTCGGACTTCAACTCAAAAACACGTGTGACTTCTTTCAGTTTTTTGTCGGAAGTGATTTCTTCATTCCCCTGTCACACACAGGGTGGCGCTTCAAACTCCCAGCGTGAGCAAAAAACGCGCATGATTTTACCAAAATGATCAGGTGATCAAAAAGACAATAACTTTCAACAAAGAGAGAAATTATCACCTGATCGGAATTTTTCCCAAACAGGACTTTCTTTTTTGAAGTTTTTGCAGAAAGCCCAAAAATATCAAAAAACTTTAAGGTTAGGTTTTCCAAAAAATTCAAAATAAAAAAATTAAGAAAAATAACTGGCAGCATTAAACAAATTAGTTGAAGTAGCATAAGATGTACCAATATTGTAAGTTTGATTTCTAAATTGTGAAATAAAGACATTAATTATTATTATTATTATTATCAGATTACAGAATTATAAAAAAAAATGGTGCTTTTCCTGACATTAATAAAAAGCTTACGAGGGTTTAAAGGTGGGATTTTGGGTAACTTGAGAAAAAAAATTAAAAAATTCATATTTCTTTGGCCGTGACTCTAAGGACCCAAGTTCCAAGGTTGAAAAGGTAGCAAATGACCCCAACAATATCCCAAAAAATTTTGACGGTTCATGTGCCGAACACCCTGTATATACATATATTTCCTAAACGTCTTAACTTTTGAGATACAAGGTGTTAAAGTTAAAAAAATCTCTAGATTTTCTTGTTAATAAACAAACTTTCTATTCGTCAAGAGACATTGTCTAATGTATAATATTTATTTTATTTTGACTAGTGGCGTGCTGAGGGAATTGCTTTCGGTATATTAAATCAAATGTTTTTTTCTCGTAAGGAGTTTAACGAGATTAAAAAAATTAACTTAATTTTTTTATACAAATACTGTACGTCAAACGAAGAAAAATCAATAGGCAACATTTGCTAAGTAAACAATTAAAATTTTAAAAATAATTTTTATAAAAAAAATAGTAACGTTCCATTATTTTCTTTAAAAATAGCGAGAACCTTCCCGCATGAACGCCACTGTCAAAATACAAACACACATATTAAAAAATGCCTCTGCATAAATAGAAAGTTTGCATCAAAATTTACAAAATAATCTATAGTAGCATATATATTAATAACACTTTTAACACCCTGTATCTCAAAAGTTAAGATGTTTAATCAATAACATACTGTTTAATATTAGTTCTAAAATAGTTATAGTTATGTTTTCTCCAAACATATTGTAATAGTAGGGGAGGCTGTGAAGAATTTGGGAACTTATTTTCTTAGTCAGCAAACAGTGCAGAAGGTATCAGGCTCGCGTCTCGAACAACGATGCGAATACAAAAAAAAATCCGTCGCCCACATGCGATGCGATGCACGCAAAAATATAAGTTGACCTTGAACATCGAGAATATACGCAGGTGAATTCCAGGAGCCGACACACAGCCAGCCGAGGAACCAGGAATAATAACCCAGGAGCCCGCTATAAGTGCTCAATAGTCGGTACGAGGATGGCGCCACCATAAATCTCCTACAGTCAACACACGACGACCAAGACTGTTGAGCTGAAAGGGAAAGAAGTCTATCGTCTATAACCAAGTTCTGCTGGGACGATAGCGGTGTTAGAGAAAGCGGTGTTAGATAGAATTAAGTCCTCTTATAGCCCATCGCACCGACTTTTTTTTTCGTTACTTAGCCTTAAGTGTTCCTTATTACGTCATATTATGAGTATATTAAGAAATGCTTTAGTAACGAAAAAAAGTCGGTGAGATGGACCCTTAGAGAAAGAAAAAGAAAAAAAGACAAATGGGGGTTTGCGAAAAGGGCACGCCGTGTGCCTAGTCGCTAGATCAAAAAATAGTATCCCCACCACTACTACTAGTCAGCAAACATCGATAAATAGAAATAGAAATATTTATTAGCTCCAAATACGTATAAAATACATTTAAGTTTGTCAAAAGTTGGGAAAAAAACTAATACTAACAAAAAAAAACTAATAATCACAAAAAATAGAAAATATCAAAGTGGACCAAAATATATAGTAAAATCTATCAAAGAATATTCCTATACATTATATAAAACATTATCGGTAAGAAGCTGTCTGAAATTGTTCATTGATCAATTTTAAGGGTTTCGATGGGTTAAGGCGCAAAATTCAAAATAAGATATGAATACGAGGAACTTACTTTCTTATTAATAAAACTTGTTCTACTAGTAAAGGGTATATTTAAGTTAACTAAACAAAATATTCTGGCTAATCTCTACGGATGGCAAGTATTTCTGACAAGTTAAAGACTTATTTCCGTAGTTCTAAAAGTTTATAAGACAATAGGTTGTATTATAACAAAAGGTTAAAATACCATCTGGTTGTTATTTAAAAGCCATATAAATGCTGGGGAGACAAAATATACTAAAACAATAAGCAAAAAAAAAGAAAAAATAATACTTATATTTTAAATTTTATGATTTGAAATTTAATAAGTGATTTATACTTAAAAATTAACAATAACAATGTAAACATTAAATAAAAATACATATAAAAATACAAATAAAATAAAGGTAAAAATCCACACCCTCACATCCTTCGATAAAATAATAAAATTAAAAAAAAAAATATTTCATCCAGACCGGAATTTACTGGCATAGTCCCCAAAACTGTTGCAGAATTTCCTTTTTGTATGGCCAAACTTATTTTCTGTGTTATAAAATTACTTGCACGTTTATTTTTTGTTTTTAGTTTACAGACAATTTCATTTATACATTTTTTCCCCTCTTCCTCCGAAGGACCAAAAGTTTCCACAGAGAATGGTATGAAATAAAATCTTTATATTTTTGTTGTTTTAACCTTTCCCCTATTTCAGCTGCTGAACCAGCTTTTATAGATGTTTTTGTAATATATGATTCAGCCAATGTATCTCTACAGGTAGCATCCCACAAGAGGGCTTTACCTTTCTTCCATGGGAATAAAGTTAATCTGTCAACACGTTTCCCGTCACTACGACAAATATTCTGTGGTTCAAGTACAGCTGGAATGTCAACAGAATTTAGTGCACGTTTGAGTATATCATTCAGTCACCTGTGTCTTGCCCAACGACCTGCATTCTTGTTGCAGCATAGTCCATGCAGACCATATTTATCAACTTTTTTGCCGCAAATGCAATCGTGTTTCCAGGTTCTCCAATTCGAAGTGATACAGAAATTCGAAATAAAGGATCATCAAGAAGATTGCCTAAAGTAGATGACGGTAAAGCTTTTAACCATGCAGAACTTTGATAAAAATAGTAAATTTTAAAAATTTTCATCATACTATACTGCAAAAACTTGAAATCTCCTATATGTTTTTGTTTGGCATGAAAATTTCCGCTTTGCTATTTTATTTTATAGGTTAAAAAAAGAAATGTTGTTTTTAACTATGTATTTGTAATGTAATTTTTTTATCATAAAGTAGTGATTTGTCTAAAAAAAAAATTATACACTCTTACTATACAAGGTCTGTACAAAACTCTAGCACACATTCCTGAGGTCAAAATAAGTCGATTTAAAGCAACTTACCTTAGTCCGAAATTGCTCCGTTTCAGAGATACAGGGTGGTTAATTTAAAAATTAAAAATCGATTGTCTTAAAATTTATGAACATTTCTCAACGCATTACTTTAAAAATTGGTACTCGGGGGTTTTTTGGGATGTGAAACCTAAATATGGTTACCTCTTCCCTGTGGCCGTGAAAGGGCGCTTCACAATGCTCTTTTTATAGTTTAAAATGACTATAGCTTTTTTCTCAGTGTAACTTTTAAGTTTTTTTGTTAAGAAAATGTTTTCCTGAATCTCTTTAAGCCAGAAAGGTTCTCTTGTTAACATGCGCTGCAGTAAGTCGTTTTCAAGATATTTCTGTTTTTAGGTTCGATGCCACAACGGAATACTGAAATTATTTTGAATGACTATTTCATTAGAGTGTTTTACACTGGCAAAATGTCATAGCAACGGCCAGTTTTCTACTGACTATTGTTCTCGAAGCTTTATTCAAGTTTGTTGCTTTTCGGCAATTTCGCTCATAAAATTTCTTAATTTAAAAATTTAATTTTGGACTAAGGTAATTTGCATTAAATCATTTTATTTTGACCTCAGGAATATGTGCTAAGATTTTGTACGGACCTTTTAGATAGATAGTTGAGTAATGTTATTTTTTTATCGTAAATTAGTGTTTTGTCTAAAAAAAAATTTATATATAAATTTTAGGCGTAGAACTTTTTATTTTAGAATATATCTAATGTGGGTTCAATAAACTGAAACGTCACAAACAAAAAAGAGAGTTTATCATTGACCGATTACCAGGATCTAAAATAATTTACAAAATTAACGGTCAGAAATAATATTTTAAACATTTATTTATATCCACAGACTAAGAAAATAAGTTCCAAAAATATTCAAGGCCTTCCCTACTATAATGTCACAAGGATAAAAATAAACTAGGATAAAAAAAAATTCTGTGTATATAAGACCACATGGCAGAAGTGTAAACTTCAACAAGGCGATATTAATAATACGAAATATAAGATTTTTTGCGTTGCATATTGACAAAGTAATTTACAAGGTAATAACATTTACATAATTATAATTGGGTTGAGTGGCCTTCATCTGCATCCTAATATCGCTCTGCTGACTGTTCCTCCCACAGTCGACTCGAGCCGACTCCACCCGAATGAGCGTTACATAGCCAAGCGTGACGGCTCAGTTCAATTCAGTACCCACAAAAAGTAAACGCGCCTAAAGAAGTTTACACTTCAAAAATTCAAGGCAAGTTGCTGTAATATTAGCTGCAAGAAAATTTAGTCGGTGAATTAACTGTATCAAAAGCAATATTTTTAGTTTTGCTTAATATTTAAAAAAAATTGATGCAGGTATTTTTCAACCGGTTGCATAATTTGGGCAATAACGTGGCTTTAGGTCTCTAAAATACGAGTTATTTTGTACGTCCTTCCGCACAAAACCGCAAGAAAAACAAATAAATTAAGTTTTCGAAAACGTGCTCTTGGAGATAAATAGTGGTTGGTCTGCGCACTCCGAAGTTAGTGTAAAATTACTCCAACACTTTTGCGCTGATTTAGTGGAATTTTCCATCTAGAAGGCCGGACACGGTCCAGCCAGCTAAGTGGACGCTGTGAAACTGACATACCTTTTGATTTAATATATCCAATGCTATTGTAAAGTTTTATTTATCAGAGGTTTACCAAATATATGTAGCAAATAATTTAGTATCCTACATGTACACTTATTATTTTTTAGTTTACAACATATACTATGAACATGTTTGTAATTTTTTAGGGATTAATAGGTTTGTTTATATTTTTGAAAAAGTTTGTGTTCTTCGGTTATGTATTTTTTTTAAATTTAATTTTTCCTAAAAAGCATAAATTTGGACAAAAATGTCAGTTTTTATGAAATTTGACGAAATAATATTTTTTTTTGTAAAAAAAATAAAAACATTTCAATAATTTTCAAAATTCTAAAATGTTTTCAAAACTTACATGTTTCAAAATTTTATGACATTTTCAATTTATACTCTCCTTTTTTTGCGGGCAGTTTTATTTTAATTCTAAAGATTTTATTTTATTTCATTATGACATTTCCGTGTGCGCTGTTTTAATATATGCGCTTTTTTCTCCGCGCGCTTCTTTGGTCTGCGCTATTGTTTGGTTTCTTCTGCGTTTATTAACGGTCACCAGTTCACCATTACCGCCCAGACTTTTGCTCCAGAACCGCCGTTGTAAAGCTGATCACACACAAACTTACATAGGCCGCAGAACGCGAAGCATAGGGCTTTCAACCAATCAGCGAACGATTAGTCGCGGCCATATTGGATTTGCATAAGAAAAGTCCATAAGGTTAAACTTTTTACGCAGGTCTCTTATGCGTAGCCAATAGAATTACGGCTTCGTATCACGTGATCACATTTCATGTGGAAAACACGTGGAAAAATAATAAATAACGATTTTTTAAATACAGTGTGTCCCAACGAAAACGAAACAGAGGCGTTTTTGGGTATTTAGATTTTTTTTTCGAAAAATTCCTCGGACACGTCGATTTAGTTTTTGAGGGGGATACTTTTTGGCTATCTTGAAATTTTTGTAGCACGAACCCCCTTCGAGGGGTATACTTTACTAGAAAGTGGGTCTAGTGATACCTTATTTTGAAGCTCTCTTGAAAATCTTTACAACCATGTAAAAATTTCAAAAATCTATCCATTAGTTTTTGAGATAATTGCCTTCAAACTTTCAAATTTAACATGGACTGATAAAATAAAAATTTAGTTAGAAATTTATTATTTTTCGGATTTAATTTTTATTTTATCATTCCATGTTATCTGTGTGTGATGAGATTTCCTTAAGAAGCGTCATGCTAAGCTATTCCATGCTTATGCACCATGCTACGGATGTGTGTGTGAAGGCCTTAAGATGCAAAATAACACCTAACAAATAAATATCAAAGGGGAACCTATTAAACAAGTAGAAATGCGCACCTTGATACCGAATAAACACAATCAAATTTTTGAAAGCAAAAAAGAACTACGCTTAAACTAAAAATGGGTTGATGCTATCGGTTTACCTCTTTTATTTGTGATATCGGACCTCTACATTAAGCACAGAACCACAGAGAGTAACTCTTCTGTGAAAGAACTCATGAGAAGCTTTTCAAATGTGGGCGTTTAAAAGAATATATCATGGCTCGATCCAATAAATAAAATGCACAAAGGGATATTTATATAACAAATAAACAGGATAAGGTATACCCTGCTTTAAGTACCTACTCTTTTAAGGAATAGTCTAAGAAAGCCCAAGTAAGGAAAGGAGAAGAATATCGTAGTTAGAACGATCCAGATGGCCCTCGTTCAAACTTTTTAGCGTTATCCAAGAATATGATGATAACTGCCAACCCTGGAGGAGACTGCACTTAGCGAAATATTTCTTTTGGTTCTTTCTTATGCTAAAAATACATATCAATGTTATGGCATGTCTTCTTAGGTCCAGGAAGCGAATTCTAATAGATAGGGGCAGTTTGTAATCCGGTCGTAGATAAATTGTTTGAAATTCGGCATCCGGGAAAGAGCATATAGATTTAACGTGCTTGGCCGGTTTTTGAATAAAATCTTAAAAAGCATTCAGTGGAAATCGAGAATTTTCCTTTTTTTTACGTAGCGATTATTTAATATGCGTATATTTGACTCACAAAATTTAGATTTTATATTCTAATAAAAGTTATTCTAAATCTCAAAGCGAAACTTTGCCGCCCTTAGGATTTTGCATTTTTCAAGAGTAAAGTTTGTACCCAATGTATAAAAAATGAACAAAACCTACGTTGAACAAAGTAAAAATTTATTTTGTGTTAATTTTACAAAAATCTATATCCGAACATGATTGAGAATCTGATGTTCATTTTTAAAGTAGTCCAAACAGTTGTACTTAAGGCAAGATTTTGGAAAATGCAGGTTTTAGAAGCATTTTATATTACTTTTTGGAAAATGGTCAATTCCCACTATTTCGATCCCACTGAATCAGATCAGATGTACATTGAAAATATATAATTATATAACTAAAAAATAATATCATATTAGTTTTTTTCAATTGCTGCAAAAAACCCCCACAAATCACCCCAGGCCCCCCAAATTCTGAAAGATTGAGGTTTTCTCAACTTTTATTAAAAGCTAAGCTTTTTAAGGAAAAATGTATAATATACTTTATTATAGACAATAAAATTTCCCTTTTAGTAGGGTATAATTCAATGCAAACTCTTCAGCGGCGTCCGTTAATTGAAGTCATTTAAAACAGTAAAAAAATAGCCCATGTTTTTTCCAAGATTTATTGGATTTTTTTAAAAACTAATGTCTACAGAAAAACATGTATTATATTTAGTTATAGTCAAACTTTAAATTTCCTTTAAAATAATGTACAACACGTTCGGAAAACAGAAAATAAACCATTTAAGTTACAAGTTTTAATTTTCTCAGAAACTTAGCTTAATATGAAAAAATAAATACTATACTTTATTGTAGAGAGTAAAATTCCCTTTTCGAAACTCGGTGGGCTTTGACTTATAACAAACACTCCAGCGACGTCCGTAAATGGGGAAGATTTAAAAAAATTATTATGTTAAAATGTTTTATTCAACTTTCTTAAAAAACCAAGCTTTTTATCAAAAAATTTATTCTATACTTTGTCGTGGATAATAAAATTTCGTTTCGAGTGCTGTATAACAAAGTAAAAGTTATTTCATTGTTACCGCTCAGTAGTGTACTTAATTTAAGCTAATTGTTTAAAATCACCAAACCAATCAATTTTTTATCCAATTTTCTTAAGAATCAAATTTTCCTATAAAGTCTATTTTTTTGCAACAGAAATCGATTATTTTGATTATTTTTAAAAATTTATTTATATAAGTACGCCCCTGGAGACTTATTTGTAACATAGACCCCACATTATATTGCAGCGTTTAAAAGAAAATTATATTGTCTACACTAAAGTATACCACACATTTTATGAAGAAGTGTTGTTTTTGAGAAAATTTTATAAAACCTATAATAAACATGTTTTTTCCAAATAATCCCAATTTACGGATGCCACTGAAGATCTACTTCCTTCTTCTAACCTTATCGATGAATACATTGTTGGTAAGGGAATTTCGTTCTCCATAAAAAACTGTTTTTTGCACTTTTATCGAAAATTGCACAAAACAGTTTTTTGTGAAAAACTAGCTTAATATAATAAGTTTCCTTGTACAGTCTTTAATTATGGCCCCCGGTATTTGTCACCCGAATTGCCAATGAAAAATTCTAGAAATATTATTAGAAAGACTAAATGCAATGTCCTGAATAATAAAAAAACTTAATAAGTATGTACCTAAATCTGAGGGCACGGCAGTGCCTCGCCAAGTTCGCGCGCCGTACAATCTTTTCTTGAAACATTTCAGCCGATATTTGATCTATCTAAAACTCTACTTCGGAATGAGCGACGAATCTCAAACTTTGCACAGTCGTAGATCTTCATGGAGATAACAAACCCTCCAAGTTCAAAAAACGTCGAAATTGCCACTCACTCACTCACTGACGTATGCATCATTAAAATTCTACTGTACTTCTAGACATGCTACAAATCTGAAATTTGGCAGACTGATATAAATTATGACCAAACCCCTGGAAAAAATCAAAAACCCCAAAATTCTAATTTAATTCCCTCCCCTATAAATGTATAGGCGTGTAAAAGTAACATTGCCTACTTCCAGAAAAGCTCGAGAGCTGAGCTTTGGAAGGCCGATAGGAACTATGATAAAACTATAGAAGAAAATTAAAAAAAACCATAAAGTTTAATTAACTTTCCTCCCCTATAAATGTAAAGTTATGTAAATTAGCATTGTCCACTTCCAGAAACGCCAGAGAGCTGAGCTTTAGAAGGCTGATAGGAACTATGATAAAACCATAAGAAAATATAAAAAAACCTCAACATTTTTAATAAGGCATGGCAAACAATATCCCGCATATTTTACTACTTTAAAATTTAAATATTATCCAAATCCTTTTAAAAAAAAGTGAAATCATAACAAAAACATTACATGTAAAAAAAAGGTAAGTACGCGAAAGTGGTATTCCGTAAAAAGAATTGAGATCTAAGTAAAGCCAAATGCTCCAATACAAATTTCAAAATAAATGGTTCTTACTAGTTTGAAAATATTTTTCTAAACTTGACTATTACGGCTGCAAATGATTCTTAGACACAGTGCTAAATTGAACGTAAAGAAGTTTGGCTGGAATAGCAAAGTAAAAAACATTTCCAAACTACCAAGAACCATTCATTTTGAAATTTGTATTGGAGAACTTGGCTTAACTTTTTTCTCAATTCTTTTTACGGAATACCACTTTCGCGTACTTGAATTTTTTTACATGAAATGTTTTTGTTATCATTATAATTATAACGAAGAATCCAAACCTCGACGTCGTCATCGACGTCGCGTCGTTGGAAATTTAACCATCAACAACACCAATAGTAGATAATATGTTACACTTAAATATTTCCAAAAATTAGATTAGGAATAAAAGATTGTACGCTATGTTCACCCTTTATAGCACATACACTAGTTTAAATGCTGCATTGCTTCGCGTTCTTAGTCTTTTGTTTTTGATTAGTTTTTGTCGTTTGATTAGTCTTAGCTGTCTTAAACAGAATCGGCTGTTTATACTAGTCTTTTGTTTTTGATTAGTTTTAGTCATAACCCACTGAAAAAAAATTTCAATTTCAATAAAAAAGGCCCTCTTCAAAAGTCATTTTCTACACGAAACATACACACGAAAAAGTAAAAAAAAACAAAAGGGAAAAATAAAAAAAAAACAAATAAAATTTTGCGCTCTTCAGACGCCCTGTAAAAAAAACAACAAACATCAGCTGATGTCTGTCACTAATCTTAATCGTTGTACTAGGGATTGAAAGTTGGCAACTCTTAAGACAAAGACTAATGAAAAACAAAAGCAAAAGCATTGTATGAACAATCATATAAGAAACAGTGGTTTTAACTTTCTTATGACAAGACATAAGACTAAACCAAGAAAAGACTAGACGAAAGACAAGTATGAGTGATCCATTAACCCGTCTTTATGAATGTGAGGAATGGACAAATAAATAATAAATAAATAGACTTCTAGTTTTTGAAAAATGGATGCAAACTGTTTATTATTATAAGTTTCGAACTATTTAAATGGTGTAAACTAGGGGTTGCAAGGAATTGGTCAGGCTTTTAGGTACTTCCCGGTACAGCATGTTCTAAAAGGCTACTAGATTAAGACTTCTCAAACCTACTAACTTTCTGCGTCTTTTTTATTAAATAACTTTTTTTACTTAAAAGTGACGCCAAAGGAAGTTCTAAAAGTTCACTAGTTTAAGACTGCAACACTTCAAGACAATTTTAAAAGATGGCGCTCAAGGCAAAACAAAATCCCTGTACACACATTATGTTATTTTTAAATTCTAAACAAGATTATTCAACAGTAAGCACTTTCACACAATAGGTATTAATGTGTCTTTATCAGGTTAATAACTGATGCTTCGTGATCGTGAAGGATCAAGGATCAGTTCATTAACTGGTTTTTGGTGTTTAGAGGCCAAAGCACTCCCGGGTAGATTTCGTCGAAGTGAAAAATGTCGCCAATAGGTGGCGCTGCTTCTAGTAAAATCTCAAGAATATTTGGTAGAGAAACTATGCAAGTCCCGTTTTTATAATTCGTGTAGAGAAGACGAGAATCTAATGTGATTTTTACGTTAATAAAAATCTAAAATTTTTAGCAACGTTATTTTTTAGAACATTAATGAATGATTTAGCTTGTTTTCATATATTATGAAATAAAGGTTTTTTTTCTAGCAGCTTTTAATCACACGTTTTTTTTTTCACGCGTTTTTTCCGTGTTAAACACGTGTTTGTGCTATGTGGGCTGGTGTTAAACGAAAGTTGTAAAACAAAATGTATATTGGTATAATACACTATTTTTCTAACACTCTGTATTTTAGAAAAATAAAAAGATTTCTAAAATTGCATTTAAAAAAATTATTGCTCGTCTGTCAAACAAACTATTTTCGTTCTAGGTATCTACTGGTTCGTTTCCACGCCCTTAGTTAAGTTTTTGAACTACAAAACATTTTTATTTTATTTTATTTATTTATTTTTTGAAATTTGATTTCAACCCGGTGTTAGAAATAAATAACACTCGGTACCTTGGGATAAGAAAACCAGATATGTTTTTTGCTTATTTGATTTTAAAATGTTAAAATCATAACTGGAGCAATTCTATTACACACCAATCTCGATGTGTCCTTGTTTATCACACCTAATATTCCGTTTTCCTATTTCCTTTAAACTGACACATTTAAAAATACGAACCTACCTAAATTCGTGGAGTCAAGAAGCGAGAGAAGAAAACAACGATAAGACAGTGTGCTTTAATCGTTTGTCCCTGTCAAACGCCTACTGAAAAAGGGTTGATCATAGCCGCCCTGTGGCCTCAATCTACGGCCCTTGCCGAGTTAATTAGTGTCAAACTAAACATAATTAAACAAAAATTCAAAATCGTTAAGCCGCGCGCGCGCAAAAACATAACAGTACATTAAAGATATATTAGTGCGGTTAAAACCATAAACCCTATAAAACCTAAAAAAGAGTTAACAACGCCGAAAGAAGACATCATCATCGGATTACTCTATTTCCATGGTACCCTTCCTTTTACAGAAAACACCATCGAGGTAAGTCATTTTTTTCAAACATAACTCTTTTTTAGCTCCTTTTCTCTCCTTTTTATACCCATTAAGGGTCGTTCCCCCACCTCACTGCGTCATCTGAAATTACGCTCCTGTTGTTCTCGCGCTCCCTATTGTTTACAGTTGGTGTCCGATTGAGTGGTAGCTCCATAGCTCCTTAGCGAAGAAGCTATTACACACTCGGCCCGTTTCATCTACATTGTGGAAGATAAAAGCTTTATTTTCAGGAGCTTGGTTTTTGACAAAGTATACCTGCTGGTGGTACAAGCTTATAATTTACTGCACGGTATAGAATGTCGTGCCACATAAAATTTTTAGAATACGTGCAACTCATAATTTTAAAATGTTTCAGGAATTTTAAAGTAATATCGCTTTATTTTTGTCTAAAAAAGGGCTAATATTTCATTGATAAAAATCTTTATTCACCAAAACTGTGTGTAGCCGATTATTTCGAAAGATTATTTGATTTGCTAAGTTAGTTAAACTATAGTATATGTCCGACAGTGGAACAAAATATAATTAGCGCAGGCCAAAATAGTACATGGCCAAAATAGCACATGGACAAAATAGCGCATGGCCATAATAGCGCAGGTCAAAATTTCGCATGCCCAAAATAGCGCAGGTCAAAATTTCGCATGCCCAAAATAGCGCACACCCAAAAGCATAGCGCATTCTTATGACCTTTAAAAGAGATATCACTTAAGCCACTTTACCTATTCAAATTCTAGGGGTAAGTTTTGCCCCTCGATGGGGATATCCCACTTAGCACAAAATCGTAAAAAACGTTAAATAAATATTGAAAAAAACAATGTTTTTTTTTCTAGCACAAATTTGTGTTAAAAGTAAGTCAGCTTTTGACATTAAAAAAACATGTAGAAAATCCTAACGAAAATTTCATGTAAAAGCATTACCAAAAATATATTTCTTAACAACGTTAAGAAACCAGCATTTATCAAACCATAATTTTACTAACATTAAAAATAATACCATCAATATATGGTTATTTTTATAATGTTTTTCCTAGATCTCATTTCCAACGTTGAATTGAAGATATACGAAGCTAATAAATGTTTTGTTTTTTAAACATTAAAAAAATAATACTGTAGAGGGCGCTGCCATAGTCCCACTACCAGAACGGGCCATCGCCAATCGCCATTTTTAGTTGCGTCTCGTTTTGATACCAGTCGGTAGCCGATACGCTTTGTGTAATTTTGGTAAAATATTTGCCTTTTCTAGAAACAAACATGGCAAATTAAAAGCACAATTATTAGTATTGAAAGTGAATACATATTTGGATCGGAATATTTCTCCAGTTGTGTGGGAAGGATGGTATAGTTAAAGAACAACAAATATGTATGCTGTGATTTAAATGAAGCACCACAAAATAGGGTAAGAAAGTAAACAAAAGTAAACAAATCGTTTGGTATGGAATATCGCATATCTACGTTATAGGTGATCAGACAGGGAATGCGACAATTCGCCGCGGACGATTAGCCGCCGTACCTTAAGCCGCGTACTCATTTAAGGCAGAATTCGCAACCCTCGCAGCGGGACCAACCGAATGCCTCGTTTGCATTCATGCTAAAGTGAATACGCTCCTTGAGACGATAAAATATTCAACTGATTGCTTCTCTGAAGTTCCCACTTTGATCGGTTCGGTAATTCGTTTAAGGCAGATGTCTCATGCGTCGCTGCGAAGCGGAACGCACATACTTATACGTACGTGCTTTAAAGGCGTGGCTAACAGCCACATGCATACCCGCGGCACGGGACACCATCCGATCAGAGTGCGAATTTCAAACGAGCATTCAGTTGAATATTGTTTGCCTTGTATTCACCTGAGCATGAATGAGAGCTAGGCATTCGTTTGGCCTCGTAGCGAGGCACTTACTACAAAATTATTGTTTACATAAAATTTTAAAGCTACGGATCCGAATTTCCTTTACTGAGTGTCGAGTTCACGAAGATCTCAACGGACTCTTGCTGCTCTGCGTTTCCAAAAAAGAAGAATTTTATTTACGTTATTTAAGTTACCTTATCTTTAGAGATATTTAAAAAATATATATTTTTTCATTGTTAAAAAAAATTTATTTTTTAATGTTAAAAAACATTTCTTTTTCACTGTTAAAAATCAATATTTTTTTTTCGTTCGAGAAACATTTTAAAAAACGATCGTTTTTGGACGTTGGAAAAAGAATTATTTTTAATGTTATAAAAACATAAGATTATTTTTCTAACGTCAGAAAACGGGTTATTAAGCTTCTTTTTGAATGAATGAATATGATGTTAGAAATAACATCCAACCTAACGTTATGTTTTTAAATTAAACATTATTTTGACGTTATTAAAATGTTTTTGTGTTTAGTGGGATATTTAGGAAATATAAATGCGTTTTACAAATGCACTACTAACAAAAACAAAATCGAGGGGTATCGGGGACTGCTTTAAGTTGTTGGAATAATTGATAAAAATCGGTTTGAAGTAGATTTGATGGCAAATTAAAATTAAAATATCCCAAAAACTAATTGATAGATTTTTAAAATTTTCAATGGCTGCAAAGGTTTTCGAAACGCTTTCGGAAAATGGTGCCACTCGACCCACTTTTCCTATTTAAATACAGGTTATTTTTACCCCCGTTTAGAAAGCGCGACCATCAGAAACGCCAAGATGCTATACAAAACCGAAGTATCCGAGGTTTTCCCAAAATCGCACTTTAAATACATATAAAAAAGATTTTAAATAAAAAAAACACCTAACGACTAAATTTACTTGTAAGTACTAGTCGCAGTTGAGTACAAAATTGATAGGTATACCTATGATGTACGACATGCTTCAACTTTTAGTTTTAATGCCCAAAGCGCACTTACGAAATTATACAGTTTTGTATTTCCATGAATCAGGGGATTGGATAATTTTGTACCAAACTGCGACTAGTAGTTACAAGTAAATTTAGCAGTTAAGTGTTTTTTTTATTTAATTTTTTTTTATTTCCAACTTTTAGGTTGAATTCTTATTCAGCCCAATAAAAAGCACTATGCATATTAATTCATTTAGCTTTACCTAAAAAGTACGTGTAGATTTTCTACAGACGCGAACAGTGTTACCTTCTATGTAGTGAAGGTGTGGGACGAGAGAGGGAGGAGGGAACTAGGAACTATCGCTCTAAATTTGTTAAAGGTATAGCTACAACTATTACTAATAAGGAGGGTGGGGAGAAGAGAGGGAGAGGAAGGGGGAAACTAGTAAAATGATACTGAAAAAAAGTCTTAAAGCGTGTGCAGAAAGACTTTTTGAAATCGTTCTATATTTGGGAAAGGTATAGCTACAACTATTACTAATAAGGACAGAGGAGAGAAGAAAAGGAGGGGGAAAATGATGTTGAAAACAAGTCTTCAAGCGTGTGCAAAAAGAACTTTTGAAATCGCTTTATATTTGTGAAAGATATAGCTATAACTATTACTAATAAGGATGGCGTGGAGCAGAGAGGGAGAGGCCGAAGGGGAGGGGACTAGTAAAGTGATGTAAAAAAAATCTGAAAGCGTATGCAGAAAGAATCTTTGAAATCGCTCTATATTTGATAAAATTATGCGGAGATGGGTGGGCAACAGCAAATTAGAGGACATTTGCAATAGGTAATCAAAGGAATGTCAATAAAATCGCCTGAAATTTAGATAATTTGTATGTCTTAAAGCCTACATCTTGTCACAAAATGGCGTCTGACGACCGCCATGTTGACTCCTGTTTAAAAAAATATAGCCTATAGCACCTTCAAGGTCAGTAGCAATTCAACGACACCTTTTGTGTCAAAATCGGTTTAGCCGCTAGCGTGACATAAACATACATATTTACTTACATACATACAACAATCGAAAAACATTACCCTTCCTTTCGCCGTGCTGCAGTTGGATAAAAAATGCCTCTCTTTTGATGTTCGTGAAACACCCTCTATACATATCGTTCAGAGGTCAACTTTATTGTTTACAGTGTGCACATTTTTCCGGAATTCATCACTTATCTCATTTTATTGGTTTTTTAAAATTTAACTCCGTACATCTTTTCTCACAAAATTAGTAATTTCTGAGTAAAAGTATATAAATAAAGACAGCCGAAAATTCAAGATCGCATGGCGTCATGATGTTCACCATGGTCCCCAAGTGGCAGGTATCAAGATGTTTAATAGAACAATCAAAGCTATCGAATAAAACTGGTCCCAGCTTTATATTATTTTGTCCCCATTAAAACTTTATTTATCCCAGCCTAGTCAAAAAAATGCGAATTGCTTCGATTATAACTAACAAACATTCAAAAAGGATTTGATACTTTTTCCCTTTAGAAAACTAGAAAAGCTTTCACTTTGTCTGCTACGTTAAAGGTACATTAATTAATATTTAATCAAGTCGTATTTTTTTGAAGCAGTGTTTTTGTCGACCTGCAATGTGGCTTTCCTCGAGATCCCAAAAGGGCTGAATTTAATTAGAGAAAGTCGGTCCGTTTAGTTCAGCAGTGGACAAAACTAACTTTAATAACCAGGAGATAATTAAAAGCTCGCTGTGTCGTCGTAGAGGCAAAAATGGGATCCTTTTGCGTTGCTACCCTAACAAGAGAAAAAGTTGGAAATGATAGCATCAAGGATCTGCTAATCAGAATAAATAGACATATAGACATACACAAGGCGCTATGCTACATAAAATGCATAAGCATATTTTTAGGCTTTACATTTCAGTACTTTTATTAATCAATATAATAATCAAATTATTATATTTTTTATGCCTAGACATATTTCATGGGCGCACCCAGCCTTATATTTTTTTACATATTTTCGACATATTTCAGAAAAAAAACACAAAAAATAGCTTAAAATTCGACATCATGAGGCTTCGCACCCCCCCCCCCCCCCCAAGAGGCCTCCCCCTCAAGACATATTCCTGGGTGCGCCACTGCATATTTCCATATTTGATACAGCTCCAATTTTGGCCAAATTGGATGTCGTTTGGTCGGTGCATCGAGTAGCTGCTCACTATGGACGAAATACGTCGACAATTGTACGAATCAAAAGAAAATATGAAGAAGACGGAAATGTTTGGAGAAAGCAAGGTATTTGTTTGACCAAAATCAATAAAATTTTTTGAAGAACATTCTTTTTCCAACGCCTGTGAAGCAAGAATCGCCTCTAATTTTCCTGGTTTACTTACAAGGCGAATAAGGCGAATATGTCGTTTGCCAGCAAAAAAAATCTTTTAAATGCAGTAAAAAAACAAGTCCGGCTTATTTTTGTTTTAGCTTATTCTCTGGAAAATTAAGATTTTTTGCAACGTGTTGAACACATAGATGAAAAGATGTTTTAATCACACAGTGATCGAAAACAAATTTTAGTTTATCGGCCACCAAGAACGCGCTATCAAAAAAACTTAGCCGGAAGATTTTCTGTGAATATTTTGGAATTCGGCAAGAGGACATGACGCTCTATTTAGAATCCTTAGTAGGTTTAATGCTCAGGCTTATGTTACCATAATAAGAGACGTCATGCTTCCTCAAGTCAGAATTCCTTACCCAGATGGTTTTGTATAATAGAATAGAATAGATTTTATTTACGGATATACCATTTTACAAATTATTACAAAAATAGATTTTAGAGTCTCTACAAAAATAGCTCTTATATATAGTTATTATTAAGGTATAAATCCAAACTTAAATATCTGTAGTAATTAGAAAACTGCTCATTGCATATAAAAATAGAATAACAGTCTTGATTGCCCGCAGTTAGAAAAACGATAACTGCAATGGACTGTATATATTTTATTAATGAAAGCGCGAACAAATATAATTACATTGATACGAAAACACGAAATAATTTAAAGGTCCATAGGTTAATTGCTGTTACCCACACGACGGAAATCAGAGACAAAGTACTCACCAGTTTGCAGCCAATTTCTCCACGTTCCGGGGGCCCCTGTCCGGATCCAATGATGGCACCACGTAGCTGAAAGGCTGAAGTTTCCAGTTCTATGTTTCAGTACACCAAAATCGAGCACTTTCAAGTGTAGAAATTTGTAATAGTTGGAGAAAGTAGTTAACACGCCATTTTTCTCGAGGCGGTAGAAAGGATCTCTCTGATTCTTGGTGCGCATGTCAATGCGCGAAAAAATGTACTCTGTCCTTCATCCAATTGTGTGGTTTTAAAATTTAAAAACAACCGCGAAATTTAGCGGGAGCTAACATAACTGCCCTCCAAAACACACAATTTTAGAATATCAGCCGGACAGATATAGATATAAGAAAAATGATCGACCGATAAATATAAATGAATGAAAAACAGATAAGTAGCGTAAGTTTATTTATAGATAACGAAAACCCGAAAAAGGCAAAACAAACAAACGAAAATTCAAAAAAAAATTAAAATAAAGAATTACCTATTGTAATTGTAATAATTCGGCAAGAGGCACAGTTTACAACTGGCCGCTTGTAAACACCGGTAGCCGTTCGTACCGTCGCTACACGCACTTGACCGTCTCCGCCGGGATGCAATTCGATAACCCGACCGACTGGCCATTTCAAAGGTGATTGGATGTGATCACTCGATATGATAACCAAATCATTTAATTTGATATTTGGGGACGAATCAGCCCACTTGTGTCGCTGTTGTAGCGTATGCAAATACTCTAGAGAATACCGTTTCCAAAAATCATTGTTTCGGTTTCGCAAAAAACCTCTTTTTCTTTTATTCTAATTTTTATTATTTTTTCAGAACATTTTATTTTTATTTTTAAAACTCATATTTTGGGTTACAATTGGGTATAATTGGGTTGTAGTTTTACTCAATAGGTTAAGTTAAATTTAAAACTTACAAACTAGCTATAAACTATCAATTAGGCATAGTTTAATATTTAAATTCCAAACGCATTTAATAATATATTTCTAATTTTAATTCAATCCTCATATTACTACCGCCCTCTGCATATTTTAATTTAAATCGCGTTTTTATTCTTTTTAATAAAATTAGAATTCTAAATTCTCTTTATTAGAAGTGATGCGATTTTTCTACAGAGGGCGAAGAAACACGCCGCAAAACAAAACAGAACCTAAAAGTCTGTCGCCATTCACACACGGTCTGGTTCATATTTTTGATCACTTCGATCGCCGGATTTTGATTTTTATTAATTTGAAATTAAAAAATCATCCTTTCTAAAGTGAAACGCAGGTAATATTGGTAATAACATGAGGACTGTTTTTTACAAGAAGTTTTAAATTTTAAAATATAAAAATCTAAATTTATTTACTGCTCGTGTAGTAGGTAACGCCATATCAGTTTTTTTTATAAAATCCTTGGTCTCGACAATTTAACAAAAAAGGTTTATTCGGTCGTTTTGGATCACTGATCTGAGGTCACCTCGCTGTCATAAACGCATATATTTTCAGGAATTCTTTCAGTGGTATACTGAAAAAATGACTACGTTTATATCGCTTCTATAAATATTTTTAAAAAATTATAAAAATATTTTAAAATTATTTTCGCTTTTAAAATAGCTTTGATTTACAGTTTAATTTTAATAAACGCTTTTAATAAACGCTTTTGATATTCGCTTTTAATATACGCTTTTATTATAATACAAAATGGCAGCTGAGAAAATCAAGAAAATTAAAGTTTTTCGAGATATGGAGGAATCCAATGTTAATGAAATTTTAGCAGTAGCCCTAGAAGCTAAAACTGACGCCACAAAACGCAATACTTTTAAAATTCGCTTTGAAGAACTTGAAGATATTCGCGCGGAGTTTTCAAAAAAACACTCTACTTTGCTAAATGAAATTTTTGCTGATAAAAATTAAGTCGAATCAGCTAGGAAAAAACTTCACGATTTTCAGAAAAGTGTCACGCAAATTCAAGAAATTTTTAATGATCTTTTTCAAACTTCTGCACATGCTTCTAGTGGTAATCGCCGTCTTACCATGAATCCATATTCTCCGGGTGGTTCGCAACAAAATGACAATATGTCTTATCATTTACCGAGGATCGATTTAATTAAATTTAATGGAGAATTGAATCAATTTCCAGCTTTTTATGATTTGTTTAAAAGCTTGATTCACCACAATCCAAATATTCCAAATATGCAAAAATACTCTTTGCTTGTTACAAATTTGGAAGGTCCTCCAAAAGAATTGGTCACTCAATTACCCCTCTCAGACGCGAATTATCCTATTGCTTTTGAACAATTAGTAAAACGCCATAAAAATGATCGCCTCTTAGCCCAAACATATTGGAATGCCATTGAAAACGCTCCAAAAGTTAATTCAGAAGACCCTTTAGCTCTCAGAAATCTACTTGATATTTTTACAAAAAATCTCGAGGCTCTTAAAACAGTTGGTTTAGAACCTGATTTTTGGGATTTTATTTTAGCGCAAAAACTGCTTAAATCGGTTGAATATAATATTCAAACCCGCTTTGAAGTTTTCCACGGAAAACCTACGGAAATTCCTTCCTATAGGAGTATCTACAATTTCTTTGATCAACATTGCAACGCTCTTTTTACTGTAAACGCTAGTTCCTCATTTAATATGCAAGTTTCTCTTAGAAATAAACCCGCAATATCGCAAAATAATAATTTTAAAACGCAATCCACGCATCAATATAACACGCGACAATCTCCACGAGCCTTTTTTGGTACAAATAATTCGCCGCCAAATCAAACCCCTCAAAAATTAAAATGCCCTATTTGCTCAAGCGATCACGCTTTAAGTTTATGTCCAAATTACGTTTCTAAGTCTCCTCAAGAAAGATTTAATTTTCTGAAGGATAAAAAATGGTGCATAAATTGTACTTCTAATATGCATCGCACTTTCCAATGCAAAAGCACACATTCATGTCGATTTTGCCGGAAACGACACCACAGTTCTTGTCACTTTAATACTCTCGATATAAACGCACCCACTGCCACTGAAACAATTTCAGGCGTCGCGACGTCCAGCAGCGAAGCGCGCATACAGCAACAACCAACGGTCGAAAATTTCCAAAATAACGGTGGTGCATGCTATTCGTCTTATATGAATAATTCCGCTGTACTTTTATCAACCGCGATTTTTGAAATCAAAGATGTTAGGGGAAATTTTCAGACTGTTAGGGGAGTTTTGGATACTGGGTCGCAGCTCTCATTTTTATCCTTGAAATGTGCAAATAAATTAGGGTTACCCCGCGTATACGTGACTACTGAAGTCCAGGGGATTGGTGACACGCATTTACAGTCAAAATTGGGTTCTGTAAATTTAATTCTCAGGCCTTGTAATGACATGCAAACTTTATCGGTTAATACTATAATTTTGCCGCAAATATGCTCTTCAGTTCCTAGCAGTGAGATTAAAATAAACGACTGGAAAATAGTTAAAAATTTGAATCTCGCGGACCCGAACTTTTATAGACCGGGAGCTATTGACATTTTAATTGGAGCTGATTTGTTTCCTTATATAATTCAAGATGGACGAATTTTTGGAAATAATCAGGAACCGATTGCGCTAAATACCATTTTTGGATATATTTTAATGGGAAAAGTTAATTCTCTCGCTACGCAGCAAATTTCACAATCATTTTTTTGTCAAATTTCAAATAAAATGCTAAATGATTCGCTAATAAAATTTTGGGAAATAGAAAATATCCCTGAAACGAAACGTATTCTTTCACCTCAAGATGATATGTGTGAAAAAATATTTCAAAATACGGTATCTCGTAATGATGAAGGACGCTATATTGTAACTCTTCCTTTTCGCGATAATATTGAACCGATTTTTCCAAATAGTCGTGATCTTGCGCTAAAGAGGTTTCTCTCGCTAGAAAGAAGGTTAATAAAAATGCCGGAAACTTATAAAAAATATTCCGATTTTATGGAAGAATATTTAATACTTGATCACATGGAATTAATCGAAAACCGGGAAGTTACAGAAAAAAGTTATTACATTCCTCATCATCATATTGAACGCCCTGAAAGCTTATCAACTAAGCTTCGAGTCATTTTTAATGCGAGTACAGTTATGCAATCAAATAACCAAAACCTCTCCTTAAATGATACTCTTTACGCTGGTCCTAAATTGCAAAAGGACATTTGCAGCATTTTACTTAATTTTCGATTACACGAAGTAGCTCTTTGTTGCGACATTTCTAAAATGTTTCGTGGAATCTTAATTGCACCTCAGCACCAGGATTATCAAAGAATCCTGTGGCGTTCTAATTACTCTAAACCTATTCGCGATTATCGTCTAAAAACTGTGACATACGGTACTACCCCCGCTCCTTATTTAGCTCTTAGAGTTTTACACCAATTGGCTGAAGATGAAAAACAAAATTTTCCTCGCGCTTCTCAAGTCTTAATGTCTGACAATTTTGGCGATGACTTTGTAACTGGCGCTAGCTCTGTACAAGAAGCTATTTCGCTTCAAAAAGAGCTATCTTGTTTGCTTAACTCTGGAGGCTTTAAGCTTCATAAATGGGCTAGTAATAACAAAAAAGTTTTAGAACACTTGTCTGTACCCGATATAAACCCAACCGCGCTTTCTTTAGATACGGACGAGACCACTAAAATTTTAGGTCTTAGATGGCAACCTTGTTCTGATTATTTTTCTTACTCGGTAGAACCCTTGAGTCGCGAATGTACCAAACGCAATATACTTTCTGAAATTTTTAAAATATATGACCCTTTAGGTTGGCTCGCGCCAGTAACCATTTTAATAAAATGTCTAACTCAAGAATTTTGGAAACTTAAATTAGACTGGGATTCCGAAGCACCTGTTGAAATTATTCGACTTTGGGAACGTTATAAATCGGAACTACCCTTACTCAAAGATTTTCGCTTGCCTAGATTTATAAATAGTTTTTCTGGTAATGCACGCATTGAAATAATCGCATTTTCGGACGCTAGTAATAAAGCTTATGCCGGAATAGTATATTTACGCGTAATTTACAAAAATGAAATATCAGTTTACCTTTTATGCTCTAAAACTAGAGTTGCTCCTCTCAAATTTACAAGTATTGCAAGACTTGAATAAGCCGCTTGTAATCTTGTGGCTGATTTAGTTCACTTTGTTTTAACCACTTTTGAGTCCCGCTTGAAAATACATCAAGTTTTTGCTTTTAGTGACTCACAAGTAGCACTTTCTTGGATAAGAGCGCACCCTTCTAGGTGGAAAACGTTCGTTCAAAATCGTGTTACACAAATTCAAGATAAAGTACCACCCAAAAATTGGTCATACATCTCAACGTCACAAAACCCCGCAGATGTTGCTTCAAGAGGAGTTTATCCCAGTGAATTAATTAATCACAAATTATTTTTTAACGGCCCTGATTTTTTGAGAAAATCTTATGAATACTGGCCTAAAGACTGTGAACAAAATGACTCTCCTGAAACTCTTTTAGAGGAGAAATCATTGCCTAATTTAACTTTAATTGCAACGCAAAATACAGCTCCTAATTTTTTGGACACGCTTTTAATGGAAAACTCTAATTTTTCTAAAATGTGTAGAGTTTTGGCCTATATTTTACGCTTTTTAAATAATAAATTTTTCTTAAAACGGCCTAATTTAAAAATTAATGAAGATTTTCTGACATTTGTTGAAATAACAAACGCAATTCATTTACTCATAAAAAATGAACAGTCAATTTATTTCTCAGAAGAAATTCACGCTTTAAAAAACAACTTAAAACTAAATAAATCAATGAAAAAATTAAATTTATTTTTAGATCCTCACGATTTAATCAGAGTAGGAGGCAGATTGCATCACCCCTCTCTACAATATGACAAGAAACATCAAATTTTATTACCACGCAAGAGTAAACTAACACTCATGATTATAGAACATTTCCATATAAAATATCTTCATGCAGGAGTGAGGACGGTACATTTTTTGCTTAGTCAATTGTACTGGATCATTGCCGCAAAACGCGAAATTGCACATGTTTTATCAACATGTATAATATGTTTTAAATGCAATCCTAAGTCGGTTCAGCCTATGATGGGTTCATTACCGTTTCCCCGCGTATCTCAGTTGAGAGCATTTTTGCACACCGGTGTTGACTACGGAGGTCCAATAAATATAGTCATGAGTCGACATCGTGGAAATCGTACTATGAAGGCTTACATATGTCTGTTTGTTTGCCTAAGTACTAAGTGCATTCATATAGAAATAGCAAGCGATTTGACCGCTGATTGTTTTATTGCTGCGCTTCGCAGATTTGTTGCGCGCCGAAACTACGTATCCGATTTGTATAGTGATAATGCAACTAACTTTTTCTCAGCTAACCGCAAGCTTTTACAGCTCGGTTCTACGCGTCCCATTAAATGGCATTTTATCCCGAGTAATAGTCCAAATTTTGGAGGACTTTGGGAGTCAGGAATCAAGTCAGTTAAAAAACACTTGATCCGCTTAATAGGACATCAAATATTAACTTTCGAAGAACTATACACTGTAACTTGTCAAATCGAAGCTATTTTAAACTCACGTCCTCTCACTGAAATTTCTAGCGATACAAATGATATTTCCGCGCTGACCCCAGGTCACTTTTTATCTCTGGAACCGCTAAGTGCCGTTCCTGACGCAAACTTTATTGATATTAAAATAAATCGTCTCACGCGTTGGCAGCTCCTCCAACGAATCCACCAAGATTTTTGGAGACGCTGGCAACAAGAGTATCTCCATACTCTACAACAAAGGAGTAAATGGTTGGAACCCACTTCAACTCCTGAAGTTGGACGCTTAGTTATAGTTAAAAACGATTTATTACCGCCCCTTCAGTGGCAACTCGGCAGAGTGGTTGAAATTTTTCCCGGTAAGGATGGGATAAATCGAGTAGCCTCTGTCAAAACCAAGGATAGTTTGTTAAAGAGACCAATCTCTAAACTGTGTCCTTTACCTATTGGCCCCTTGGAAAATGCATAGCATTTTCGGCCGCCAGTATGTTTCGGTTTCGCAAAAAAACCTCTTTTTCTTTTATTCTAATTTTTATTAATTTTTCACAACATTTTATTTTTATTTTTAAAACTCATATTTTGGGTTACAATTGGGTATAATTGGGTTGTAGTTTTACTCAATAGGTTAAGTTAAATTTAAAACTTACAAACTAGCTATAAACTATCAATTTGGTATAGTTTAATATTTAAATTCCAAACGCATTTAATAATATATTTCTAATTTTAATTCAATCCTCATATTACTACCGCCCTCTGCATATTTTAATTTAAATCGCGTTTTTATTCTTTTTAATAAAATTAGAATTCTAAATTCTTTTTATTAGAAGTGATGCGATTTTCCTATAGAGGGCGAAGAAACACGCCGCAAAACAAAATAGAACCTAAAAGTCTGTCGCCATTCACACACGGTCTCGATCGGAATATTTTGAACGATCAACGCTTTTATAACAAATGGTGAACTCTAAAAACCATTAAAATTCCTCTAAAACTCCAAACATTGAAACTCGGGAGTGCTGGACGGCTATAGAAGACTTCTGGCGAATCTGGTGCACCAGTTGGAAGAGATCAAGACATCACCGGTAAGTCCCTCTCCTATAAGATAATAATATTTTTCTATTATTTCGCTCTTAAATAGTCATCACATACCAATATTATTTTTATGTCTCAATTAAATTTCACTTCAGAAAGGTACGATTTCGCGTGCGTTCCTAGACCCTTCAAATAAAAGCGGAGGACTTGTATAAATACAGTCCGCTAGGTAAACCAATTTTTTGAGCTATCGGAGTGAGACAATCATTATGTAGCTTTTGGATTAGTTGCCATCTCGAGAGCCGATTTAGGGGAACCTCGGACAAATCTGACTCAGGAATTTCTGAATTAAGGGGTTCAAGGGTCAAAAAATGACCAGGGGTAAATAAATAAATAAATAAATAAATAAATATCTTTATTTGCAACAAAAATAAATAGCGGTTTACAAAGTTTAAATTAGCATATAAGCAGTTGCAAAAAGGAGTTAAAAACAATTACATAATTGATCTAAGTTTAACCCCTGGTAGATTTTTATTTAATAACTTTTTGAACAAAGCGGACCTAGAAAAAAGAAAAAGTCTAAAATTATTTTTCTTAACTACGTAAAGAAGGACATTTAGAAACAGAACATTTATACAACAAACTTATAGTATAGATATTTGTAGAAATAGGTGTTCATACACATTGTGGATCAGGGGGTCTATAAATAGTAAAATTAAAAATAGTAAAGAGCTACAGGTGGGTACTTATATTAAGTTATAGTTAGGGCAAAAGCTTTAACTAAGTGAGAAAGAATTGTTAGTTGCTTGTGTTAAAAAGGTGGTTTTTCAGAAACTTTTTAAATTGTACTGGTTTAAGTGATTTGGCTTTTTTTGGCACTGAATTATATAATTTACAAATAGTATATCTAAAACTTCTTTCAAAAAAAGTGGTACGATGAGCAGGCATTATTATGTGATTTTGGAGTCTTGATCCAAGGGAGTATTTGTCAGACCTCAATTTGATTTTATTGTAAAGATAAGGAGGTTGTTTATTCTGGATAATTTTATGAAACAGACAAAGTGAGTGCAATATTCTTCTTTGTTTCATTGATAACCATTTGGCTTCTTTTAGTTTATGTGTCACCCTGTCATATTTTCTTACACCATAAATAAATCTAAGGCAGGATCTCTGGACTTTTTAGATTCGTTGTGTATCCACAGCGTCGAGACAGGGATCATAGACAGCACTAGCATAGTTAAAGTGACTTAAGACGAGGGTGTCAGTTAATTTAATTTTAAGATTTTTTGGTAAAATGTGCCGGCTTGGGTAAAGCATTTTAAGGTTGTAATAGGCTCGTTGAATGCACTTATTGACATGTGTTTAAATCTCAATTTTTCGTCAAAGAGTAAACCCAAGTTTTTTGCTGTATTTCCAGTATCAATTATTTGGTCGTTAATTTTAATATTTAATTGATTCACTGGTTTTTTTTCCAAATATTAAGACATTAGATTTTTTAGGGTTAATAATTAAGTTGTGCGCTTCAGATGACTCAATTAGCTTTTGGAGATCCTCATTTAATTCTTTTTCTGCGAGTTTTTAGTTTTGATGTTTGAATGATTTTTTTTATTTGAGTGTCATCGCAGTATCTTTTTGATGAACAATGTTGGATGCATTCTGTTATTTGTGTTGTATATATGTTGAAAAGAATGGGTGAGAGAATCGAGCCCTGAGGAACTCCGCCAATAGTTCTTAATTTTTGTGAGCGTCCCTGCTCCGTCTCCACAAATTGCGATCTATCCATTAATTGGGTTTTAAGTAAATTTATAGCATTATTAGAGAAGCCCGCAAAATGTAGAATAGAGAAAAGAAGCCCATGGTTTAGTCTATCAAACGCCTTTGAGTAGTCCAATAGTATTAGTGCTGTGGTGTCACCCTGGTCTGACGCTTGAATGATGTCGTCAGTTATGTCAAGTAAAGTCGTAACACAACTATAGCCCGTCCTGAACCCAGATTGGTCTGGATGTATTATTTCATATTCTTCCAGGTGTCGTCTTATTTGATTGTTCATAACTTTTTCTAAAAATCGCGATGTTAACCTGATTACGCAGCTGCTTGTAGTAATTCCAGTTTTGCACGGTGTTTAATTTTTTGCATTTCCTAAAAGCCTTGTTTTTTAGTTTTATCATTTCTTTGATTGTATCTGTTAACCACCCAGGATTTTTGCATTTTTGTTTTATAGTTTTTTCCGGTGCAAGCACATCAAAAATGTGTAAGAGCAATGTATTGAAATATAAGACCTTTTGGTTAATGTCGCTGTATTGAATAAGATTTTTAAAAGGTGCCTGCTCTAAAAATTCTTGTAAAAGCTCTCTATCAATGTTTTTGTAGTTTCTAAAGGTGATAGTTTCAGCACAATGTTGTATTTTGCGGCTTATTGAGCACTGCACCAGTGAGTGGTCAGCGATAAAAGAGCAGTCTTTTACACCTGAATTAAAGTTCTCTTGTTCCTTTGGTATCAGAATGTGATCAATCAGGGTGCTGGAGTGCGCGGTTATTCTTGTTGGTTCATTGACAATCTGCTTAAGGCCAAAAATATCCATCAATTCACTGTATTTTTCCGTATAGTTATTTTGCTTGAACAGATCGATATTCAGGTCCCCTCCGCAAACAATCTGATGATTAGAGAATTGTTCCAACAATGTCTCCATAATGTTGAAAAATTCTGTATAGCGTCCTTTTGGTGGTCTATAAAGTGTTCCTATGATATATGTATCTTTAAGTAATTTGATTTTTATCCACAGTTGTTCCAGCACCTCAAATCGACCAGTGTCCAACACCTCAAAATCAAGTTTATGGTTAATGTACATTGCCAAGCCCGAACACCTTCTTCCCACGTCCTTTCGAATCAGATAATAATTTGGGATTGTTAAAATATTATCTGGAATAACTTCTGTTAAGAAACTTTCAGAGATTCCCAAGATATCAAATTTTTCATTTTCAATCACTCTTTTTACACTAGCAAAATGAGCGGGTAATGATTTTACGTTTAGAAAACCGATTTTGAGTTTGTTCATTTTAAATAAATATAGTTAGAAGATCACTGTTATCCAGATGGAGAACCCTAATTTATTTAATAAACCCACCTGTACCTATACCTATAAGGAAATATTATTTTATTATTTTAAAAATTTAGAAAAATGTATAATTTTGATAGGAAAAAATGTGCGATAACAGGCAGGATTTTGACAAAGTATTTTATTTATAATCCACAATGGTATGAAGTTTTTATTTGAAAAGACTTAAAACAAAGTAAAACTAAATATCTATAACTAAAAAAATAAGTACACAATAACAAAAGTAAGGAAAAAAATACGCTTATAGAATTTAAAATAAATAAAAATGAGATAATTAAAGAAAGAAAGATAATAAAAAAACTATAATTAAAAGGCACAAAACAGTTATTTTGTAAGCCTTGATAAGATCCGTTGTGGTTCTTTGACAACTGGAGAGATGTTGGTGACACTTCCCCCTTTAGTGCGGTTGCTTGCTTTAGTTGAGGTTTTATAGTTTTTCTCTAATTTTGTTTCTATACCGCTTGATGTGGCCGGGTTCGTGCCGTCCTTGCTCTTATCTGTGGCCTGCCTAAACTCAAATACCGTTTTTGGTTCATGCTCACTCGACGATGACGGTGACTTTTCTTTCTCGTTTTGATCAGTAGGAGCTAGAGGGATGGTAAGTACGACTGGGGTATTTGGAGCGCTCAGAGATAACTTACCGATAGGGATTGGAGATGGCAAATCGTTATTCTCAGATAACAATAAAGGAGCGTCGTTTTCCAGTAGTTCTTCGTAGGTATATGTATCTTCATCTATATGCAATTTTTTGTTTTTGATAAAAGCGTTAAGGTTTTTCTTTTTAGCCTCTTTCAGAAAGTTTACGAGTACTTTATTAATTTTTTGATCTTCTATGGATAGATCTGCTTGCACTGATACCCCCGTATTTTTTAATTTATGCCCGTTCCTTAGTAAGCTATCTCTTATAAAAATGTTTCCGAGCTCGATTACAAGAGGTTGACTCTGATTGCTTGCGGCTCCTTTGAAGTAGATGTTAGTGATTTGTTCCAATTTAAGTCCAACTCCCATTAGTGCGTTAACCTTTGTTACAGCCCACTTTGCTAATTCTAGGCCTTTAAGGTCCGATTTTAAGCCAAAAAATGTGACATTTTTTCTTCTGTTTGACCTCTCTAAATAGTCTATTCTGGATTTCAACTGTGCGTTCTCCTTTTCCAAATTGACAATCTTTTCTGATGTTTCAGTCACGTGCTCTTTGAAGTCCGAGCGTAAAACGTCGATTGAACTGTCAATTCGGGTGGTGCAACTTAGCATAAATTTTTTTATTTCTTCGAGTTGCTGTTCATTACTAAGGTCGCCCATACTTGATTTAATATCTATTTTATGCGTATAATATCTATGCTAGCATATTTGACTGTCCCAGCCGACAACAATGATAAGAAATCTAAATTTTGAAAAATAGTGGGTAGCTTTTTGAAAATGTCTTTATTTTACTACTTACAGTTGTTCTTTGTTTTATGCACTTTGTTTTGGCACTAAAATCACCTATTTAAATTAATATTAACTTTGCTTAATTTGCTATTTTTTAATTGATAAGAATGCTGCTTTGTTTATATGACGCTGCCTGTGCGCGTGGTGTGCTTCTCTGTAAGAGGTTGAGGATCATGTGGGTCTGAAGAGGCAGGAGATAAAGGGCGACTATTAAGTACAGCTTCTATGCGACATGTAAGGGTAGACATTTCCATGATGGACAACTTCTGGTCGCCGACAACTCGAACAAAGTGAGTTTTAAAACTTTTGACGCCAGCTTCTGCCAGGCCATTGAAATGTGGACTGAGAGGGGGTCCCAGATGCCAACGAATAGAAAGTCTGGTGGACGCACTTCTTGCGTAATCAAGTAATTGGTTACGAAACCCTATAAAATTACTGCCCTGATCTGACCAGCATTGCGTCACGCTTCCACGTCTGGAAATGAATCGATGGAATGCACCTACAAACCCTTCGGTGGACAGTTCCATGGTTAATTCCAAATGCACGCAATGTGTGGCCGTACAGACAAACACACAGACATACGATTTGAAAGCTTTACAACCACGGTGACGATGAGGAATCACAAAGAAAGGTCCACAAAAGTCGATAGCTACACTCGAAGAAGGTTTAAGTTGATTGATTCGATGAGCGGGAAGTGAACTCATTATGGGCGGTCTATAGGGTTTAGGGTTGATTATAAAACATTGCAAGCACTTGGATAGGGTTCTTTGAATTGCCCGTCTGGCAGATAATATCCAAAATTGCTGTAAGAGGATGAAGGTATTGTCGATGAGTGGACTCGATAAGAAGAGTAGTTAAACGATGATTACTCGAAAGTAAGACAGGGTGTTTTGCAGAATAAGACAAAAGGTCAGATTTTTGTAATCTTCCACCGACTCTAATGATATTATTTTCATCAAGAAAAGGTGAAAGTTTTCGAAAAGGTTTCGATATTGGTTTATCCTTAGATAACGCGGAAAAAAGCTCAGAAAAGCAAGAACCTTGAACGCGTTTGATAAGAAGGTATAACGCACTTTGCATCTCACCGGTGGTAGGAGAAACAATATTTTTAAAAATAATTTTTTGGCCCGGTGGATTAGTGGGTTTTTGATAGGAATGGTTTTGAAAAAGGTTAACTATTCGAAGGACATAACAAATGATACGTTGAATTTTTGATAAGAAGCTGATCCAAGAAGTTAACGTCAATTATCGCATTGCAACAGACCTTTGGCTTTTCCTCCAGATTAATATCTCCGAAATCAATCGGCATTTTTGATTTATGAAAATCGGGCCATTCGTTTTCGGGAGACCACAAAAACGACGGTGCGTTCCACCACATGTCATGTGAAATGAGCTGTGAGGGGGTGGCCCCTCGTGACGCAATATCGGCTGCATTTAAAGCAGAAGGAATGTAGCGCCATGAGTTTGAGGGAATGATTTCTTGGATTCTACTGACTCGATTTCCAACAAAGGTTTGCCAGCGATTAGGAGGGGATGAAAGCCAGTGCAATACGACTTGCGAATCGCAGAAAGTAACGATATTTGTAAAAGTTAATTTTCCTTCACAGCTAGATAAGACGAAATCAATTAATTCGCTTAAAAGAAATGCGCCTAGGAGTTCTAGCCTAGCCAAAGTTTGTGACTTTATAGGCGCGACCCTAGATTTTGCAGATATGAGAGAAACAGATATATTGTTTTCCTCTTCTACACGAAAATATACGACGCCTGCGTAGCCTCGAATTGAAGCGTCACAGAAGCCGATGATTTGACAGGTATTGGTTTTTGACAGTTTGATTTGTCGGGGTAATTGAAAATTGGAAAGAAGCGGGAATTCAGAACGAAGTTTGTTCCAAGAGTCGATGATAGAAGAATCTGGTTCTTCGTCCCAGCCTATTTTCGATATCCACAACTGTTGCAAAATAAATTTTGCTTGTAGCAACAAGGGACAAAGAAAACCTAAGGGATCGAAGATTGTTCCTATGATAGATAAAATAGAACGTTTAGTTGGGGGTTTGTCCTTCATTCGGCATTGATAAGAAAAAATGTCGTTTTTTGGATGCCATTGAAGGCCTAAAACTTTGATAAAGTGTGGTTCATCCTTGTTAAAAGAGAGAGGCATTTGACGATCGGATTCTGGCAATGTTGCCAATAACTCAGGACAATTGCTTGCCCATTTTTAAGTTCAAATCCTCCCGACTTCAACAAATCATTGAGTTCCATTTGTAGGGAAAGGGCTTCAGAAAGCGAAGGGCTAGTTCCCAAGATATCGTCGATGTAAATTGACGTTTTTAGAACACTACTAGCCATAGGAAAACGTTCCTTTTCTCTTTCTGCCAGCTCATTTAATGTACGCATGGCTAGAAGGGGTGAGCATGTCATGCCAAAAGTGACAGTAGAAAGTTCCCACATTGAAAGTGGGTCCTGTGGGGAAAACCTCCACAATATCCTTTGATAAGGACGGTGATAAGGATTGATAAGGACTTGACGGAACATCTGTTTGATATCAGCAATGTAGGCAATAGGATTAAGACGAAACGTAAGGAGTAAAGAAGCAATATCCTTTTGAAGTTTCGGTCCAGATAACAACGTGTCATTGAGACATATTCTTTGGGATGACTGCCGAACAATCCCAGACTACTTAAGCTTTCCGGCTTTAGTACGCAATGATGTGCCAAAAAACATGATACGTCGACTTTTGGTTGACTAGATAAAACTAGACTCATGTGATTAGAATCGATATAGTCTTGCATGAAGCTTGAATAGGCAGTGTACAGATCAGGATTTTTGAGTAATCTATTTTCTAGAAGTAAAAATCTACGATAAGCTTGCGGATAAGTATTTCCTAGGTCAGGGTTTATTTTATCTTTAAACGGAAGATCTACCATGAATCTACCGCTCGGTTGCCGTACGACACTCGCAGTAAAAATTGATTCCGCTTGTTTTTCTTCCTTTGATAAGATTTGTTTTTTAGGCAAATCTTCGATTTCCCAAAACCTAGGGATAATGACCTCCAAAGGAGGTGAATGACTCGTTAAAAAACAACTGGTTCGTTCCGTAAGACTACCTACTTCGTCCACTTTTCCCATGACGACCCAGCCAAAGATGGTTGCAAGGGCTGAAGGTTGCCCTATTTGTCCAAGAACCCTGCCCTCCTTGAATATCTGTGCGAATAGCTCGCAACCAATAACTAGGTCCACAGGTCTAGATTTGAAATAAAGTAAAGGAGTGACCTGTCCTTGTGGCTTAATGTGACATTGAACGAGCCCTTTGGAAGTAAGAGAAGACATTTGATTTAATCCGAATATTTCAGTGGTGTAACTTCGCCTAGGAAGATTAAGACGCTGAATACACTTTTCACTGATGAATACTGTCTGTGATCCAGAATCAAGCAGTGCCCTTACTGGTTGAAAATTTCCGCGACCGTCCATGACATCTATTATGACGGTGCATAAAAGAAAGGTACCTGAAGGTCCTGAGGTATTTAATGACACATGAAGATTATTGACAGGTGGTGTGTGAATGACAGGACTAGTATCTTGGCTTCCAGACTCTTTATTAGTTTCTAAGATATGAGTTAAAGTGTGGTGCCTTTTACTATTGCAAGTCCTGCATGAATATTTTGATTTGCACGTGTCTACCCCATGCGAGGGATGAAAACACGCTAGACATAATTTTTTCTGCTTGACGAAAGATAGGCGCTCGATAGGCGAGAGGTCAAGAAATGCTTGACATTTCGAAAGCACGTGACCTTGATTACACCGGAAACATTTTATTCCCGTACTTGAATTAGTTGAGGTGCCAGCCAGTCTTATAAAAGGCGAATTGGATGATTTATAGGTAGGCTTTTGCCCAAACTGATTTTGCATAGAATTTGATTTTGGATAGGTAGGCACCTTTTTGGGTGCTGTTGATTGAGGAAGTGATTCCAAAACTTTACATCTTTTTTCTAGAAATTGAAAAAGTGACTGAAAAGTGGGAATTTCGGCATTAGTATTGGCGTGACTCATTTCGAAATTTGAACGCGTCGGAATATCCAATTGTTCTAACAGAATGAAAAAAATAATAAAGTCCCAACTGTCAACGTCAAAGCTAAGTGATTTTAAAATTACTAGGAATTCTGAAAAGGTGTCAATTAAATTACGCAATTCTTTAGCTGACTCGTTTTTTAATGTAGAGTTCATAATTGTGCTTAAAGCATTATTTGCGAGGTCTCGCTTGTTTTGATATCTATTGACTAATTTGTCGTAAGCAATTTTATAATTTTGATCAGATAAGCTAATCCCTGATATCAATTTTAAAGGCTTATCCTCGAGATATGAAAATAAATATTGAAGTTTTCGGACGTTACTTAGACTTTGATTTTGATCTATAATGTTATTAAAAAGATCGAAAAAGCTTGGCCATAATTTTCTATCACCTCGAAATATGGGAATACCTAACTCTTTGTGTTTTGGAGTTTCGTTTTGACGAACATATGATCCCGAAAAGGATGGGGCCTCAACCGGAAATATTTCAGAGTAAACCCCCTTACACGCATAAAAATATTTACGAGCTTCTGAAAGGATCGCATCTTGCGTTTTAAACTCCTCGTCGTCCGAGTCGTCTATCAACATAATGACATCATTATGTGCCAGCATGCATTTATCGAAGGTTTCATCCAAGTCGGAATACCTCACTTGAAACTCGTTTCTCGCTTTTGCGTAGGTTGCCGCGGTTTGTGAAAACACATAACACTCGGTGATCGCCGATAAAAAACCCTTGCGTTTTTGCACAGCTTTTTTGATAGACATGATTTTACCTTTGAAATGACGAAATTGTCGGTAAATATACAATTAACGCTAAATTAATGCTTCTGAAATAGAAAAATGACGAATTGTCTAAAATATGCACTAATTTATCGCAATTGATGAAAATTGTTTTAAATATCGAAATGGTATGGAACAAATCTAATCACAGAAATGTTGTTTGTTTGTTTTGATTGATCCTCGATTTTGTTTACTGAAATGGCCACGCGGTAAACCCTGCGTTACCATAGCAGCGGACCGAAAACAGGTGAATTGCGCCGAAACGAAGGTCGAACGAAAAACTACGGTTCAATATGATTGGCAAAATTCAAGGCCGTGTGATCTCGGCGAAAATGCGAAAATGGTTGACTTAAAATACCGTCGAATGGATTTTATTTATTTATTCGGTTCGAAGGAACACTTTATGATTGCCCGCAGTTAGAAAAACGATAACTGCAATGGACTGTATATATTTTATTAATGAAAGCGCGAACAAACATAATTATATTGATACGGAAATCAGAGACAAAGTACTCACCAGTTTTCAGCCAATTTCTCCACGTTCCAGGGGCCCCTGTCCGGATCTAATGATGGCACCACGTAGCTGAAAGGCTGAAGTTTCTAGTTCTATGCTTCAGTACACCAAAATCGAGCACTTTCAAGTGTAGAAATTTGTAATAGTTGGAGAAAGTAGTTAACACGCCATTTTTCTCGACGCGGTAGAAAGGATCTCTCTGATTCTTGGTGCGCATGTCAATACGCGAAAAAATGTACTCTGTCCTTCATCCAATTGTGTGGTTTTAAAATTTAAAAACAACCGCGAAATTTAGCGGGAGCTAACAAGTCTATAAACAACAGTAGCTATAATAGCAAAATTTTCCCTGCACAAGATTTAAACCTACTTAAATTAGTGTTAAAAAATCCAATTCTATGTTTTGGTTTATTGAGTTTGCAACTCTGCATATTCTCTGGGTTGGAGTGTTTTGGCAATAGTTGGTTCTGTGAAACTCAATGTGAAATAATTGATGGTGTCTTAGATTTTGTTGTGGTACGGAAAGAGCAAACTTTTGTAACAACTCTGGGGAGTCAATAATACCATTTAAAATCATAAAAATATAAGGTCTAAGTAATTTCTTCTATCTTCTAATTTTGGTAACTTCAAAAGTTCATTGTTTTTTAGGTTTTCAAAGGGGATATGCAATTTGTAAGCAATAAAAATTAAAAATTTTCTTTGTACTTTTTCAAGGCAATCAATGTGAGTATTATAAAATGGTGACCACACATTTGATGCATACTCCAACACAGATCTAATAAGAGAACAATATATATTTTTTAAACTATAAATATTATTAAAATCACCCAGACTGCGTTTAACAAAACCCAACATTTTAAGGCCCTTATTCGTTATATATTCTAAATGGTCTTTAAATGATACTGTAGTATCTAAAATAATTCCTAAATCTTTTATAATTTCTACAGTTTCCAAAGTAACATTGTTAACATTATAATCAAAATTCAAAGGTCTTAATATTCTATATACGATCAAGGCAACTGCCCTGTATATATAGCCCAAATATCACGACAGTGGTTTCAAAAGAACAATGTCGAGGGTTTGCCATGGCCAGCCAAAACTGCCGATGTCAATCCAATAGGAAACGTGTGGGGACTTATTTTAAGAACATTAACAAAAATGATATTTATTCATATTTAGAAACTCGAACCACCGTATGGAACTTATTATGCAAGCATATGAAGACTTCATTCAGAAAAACACAAATTTTTATTCAAAATTTAGCAAATTTAATGCCTTCTAGCAAGTAGGTATTATCCAGGCCGCGATGCGATGACACGTTTTCTAAATATTGTTTTCTTTTCTATATTTCTTTAATTTGCTAATAAGTGACTGCATAAATTTACTCGTGCCTAGGCAAAAATGTTATTCTTTAGGCCGTTGGTACAAAAATAACTATTATACTGGGTGTTAATAACATATGTCACCAAACTTCAGAGTATTATTCTTTGAGTGATTTTAAGAAAAAACTTTTATAAACATAGGTCCGCAAATGCTTAGATTTCAAGATACAGGTTGTCAAAATTTCAATTTTGTGTTTTTGCTTTATAACTCGTGCAGTTCTTGAGATGTTTAGCTTAAATCTGGAGCGTGCATTTAACTACAAAGGCATAGATTATTAAGCGTGTGATATTTTTTCTGGGGAATGCCCCATTTTCCCCTAGAACTTTTTTGCATTAAGCCACTGGCAGATTCAAATATATAAAATGAATTCCTTTTTCTTGATCTTCTGCAATTTTTTAATTATAACCGTTTTTGAGAAAACAGACAAAAAATTAATTTGTTTCTTCGATTTCTATTAAGAAATTACATAAAACTCGGCATAAAATTAAAATAATGTAATGTAGTGACTATTTTAAATATTAATGTTATTTAGCAGTGTACAAATTTTCGTATCTTGTCTTTTTTCTCAAAAACGGTTAGAGATTCTAAAAATTGCAACAGATCAAAAAGTTTCTTAATAAAACCAAAAATTAATTTTATATTTTTGAATCTGCCATTGGTTTACAGCAAGAAAGTTCTGGGGAAAAATGAGGTATAACCCCTGAAAAAATATCGCCCTGTAGTTTTTCCTAAATTTGGCACGCTTAATAATGTATGCCTTATATCTAAATACACGTTCTAAATTTGAGCCAAAAACTGCACGAGCTATAAAGAAAAAACAAACATAAAATCGAGACTTTGACACCTTGTGTTCGAAAACTAAGCATTTGCTCTGAAGATTTATTTAAATTATTATTTTTATTGGATCTATAAAAGTTAACATATCAATTAATACATATATCTACACTCTACAGTGCGAATTTTTTACTACGGAACAAGTTTTTTTATTAAATGTGAATTCCCTATATACCGTACTAAATAAATGGATCTATTACGGATCTGATACCTTCCTAGCTAGCCTATAAATAAGTGTATACTTCAAGTAAAACCATAATACATCACCCTGGAAAATAGTTTTTTCTAAATATTTCAGAAACTAAAGCTCCTACGAAGTTTTTGGTTATAACACAAATTATTAAGCAAAATGCATTCTACTTTATTCCGAAAACCACGTATTGATGCGATGCTCCGTTAAAAAGCTAGAAATTTAAAAAAATTAATTGTAAAAAACTGTTATTAGCATTAATGGATTTTAACTAAAATCTAGTCAGCTCGTTTGAGTGTCGGACACTATTTTACCTGAAAATTTTATGAAAATCGGTTTAGCGGCTTAGGAGCTATCGTGTTACGGACAGACACACATACACACAGACAGATTTCACGACGATATTGCTAAGATAGGTCAAAATATACCCAATAACACATTTGCGTTATTTAAACAAAAAAAAAAGTTTTTTGTCGAAAATATCGCTTTCTCTAGCCATTGATGCGCGGGCTAGGAAGGTAAAAATTTGCACTTCATAAAGGGAAAGGTCTTTTTCGTAATCGTTAAACTCAAATACTACCTAACCGATTTAAAATTTGGCATACATTGCCTATGAGCAGTTCTCTTTAAAACAATTTTTTTTACACCACGGCCGGCCGTCGCGACGCGATGCACATTGTGTCCTTTTAATGATCTAGGGGGATTTATTTAAAACAATGACACAAATTTGACATCATTATTTCGTTTATAGGTTAGAAATAGCTTAATTATTTTATATTAAGTATTTTTTAGAAATACAGGGTGTCCCAACTAAAATATAACAGAGGTGTTTTTGGGAATTTTTTGTGCGAATTTGGAGAAACGCTCGGACACGTTGATTTTGTTTGCGAGGCGGAAACTTTTTGGCTATCTTGATTTTTTTTAGCACACATCATCTTTGAGGGGTATGCTTTACCTTGTTTTGAAGTTCTCTTGAATATTTTTACAACCATGTTAAAATTTCGAAAATCCATCGATTAATTTTTGAGATATTTGGCTACAAATTTTCAAATTTAACATGGAATGATAAAAATTAAATCCGCAAAATATAAAATTCTGATTAAATTTTTATTTTATCAGTCCATGTTAAATTTGGAAGTTTGAAGGCAATTATCTCAAAAACGAATTGATAGATTTTTGAAATTTTTACTCGGTTTGGAAGACATACAAAAATAAATTAAAAGTAGTATTTTACCTATGCCCATTAACGTGTCAAAGCGCATTAGGGGCATTTTAATATAACCCACTCAAAATGGGAAAAACCAATAAAAAATTAGTTTTTCTTAATTTTGAAACTGTTCCGAAAAAAACTTTTCTTCGAAAAATAAATTAAAAGTAGTATTTTACCTTTGCCCATTAACGTGTCAAAGCGCATTAGGGGCATTTTAATATAACCCACTCAAAATGGGAAAAAACCAATAAAAAATGAGTTTTTCTTAATTTTGAAACTGTTCCGAAAAAAACTTTTCTACAAAAAATTAATTAAAAGTAGTATTTTACCGTTGCCTATCAACATGTCAAAGCGCATTATGGGCATTTTAATATAACCCAGTCAAAATGGGAAAAAACATTTTGAATAACTATTTAAGTAA